>PVMI01058754.1:0-36614 GCA_008528875.1 Aulacorthum solani | reverse complement strand
AGCTTTAGTGAAGCTTTACCAGTTATAAATTACTCATTAAACTTGATAGTTTCTGATATCTGTGAAAAGAATGGTAGTGTACAAGGTCTAGTAGCATGCATTAAGAAGATTTTGTTCAACGAGTCACAAAATGTGCCAATATTACATCATATTTGTTTATTTTTAATTAAATATAATACAGTAAGTTAAATTATGATTATAACTTGAATGATTTCATATGAAAGCTGAACTGTTTGTACTTATATATTATTTTAGTTGTTTTTCCCTTTCAAAGAGTTTTTGATTAATAATATCATAAAAGCTTTATTTCCAATTGCTAAAACTAACAATGTACCGGATTATAAAAATACAGCAATAGAATTGGCATGTATGATAATAAGCTGGGAACTTACAGATAGCCCTTCAAATTTGGTAATATATTCAATATTGTCTTTTTTCTAATTGTTATAACTTTTATTTTAGTAATTTTGTTAATATTAGACATTAACGCTGCCTCTCAAACGTGCAATTGATGATGCACAATCTAAAGTAGAGAATAATAACTCTCTGCCACAAAAAAAGAAATCATCTCAATGTATTGAAAATTGTTTGAACTTTTTGGCGATGGTTGGGTGCCAGGTACTATAGTATAATAATTATCGATATTTATTATATTGAATCTAATATACATTTTTTTTTTTTTAATAGACACATGATGATAAACCTGAAAGCTTGATAAGTAAACTAGCAATACGGAGTAGAAAGTTATTTAAAAATATATTAACCACTGAACCAATCGATACTATGAAACTACAATTGAAATTTGGATGGTTTGAAAAACTATGCGACTCATTTCTGAAAAAAGAACAACTTTTTAAACAAAACCCAAAATCTATTCATGGTAACTCTACTGCAAGTTTATTGAATTTGTTAGCAGCATTTGAGACTATATCATTCATGCTAAGTGTCTTACCACAATCTACAATGATAGAAGCTATGAAACCTGTTGAAGATCATCTTATCAAATTTCTTCAATTTGCATTTATTGAAGTAATATTATTTCTCTTAAATGATTAAATAGCTTTGTATGCAAACTTAATAAAAATTGCATTATTTATTTTATTTTAACAGGGATCTACTCTAAGCAATCCTCATAATCATAGAGAGATTTTGATAACTAATAGACATCTCTCTGTCCTACAAGTCAAACAAGTTAGTTATTTATTATAAAAAGAAATAAAATATTTTGTTTAAATATTTAAAAGTCCATGAAACATTTAATTTATAATTTAAATATATATTTTTAATGTTAAGGTGAATGACGGAACATTAAAATTCATGATAAATGTTTTAAAAACATTTTCATCAAATGAAGGATTAGAAAAGCTGCATTTATACATACAAACGGTATGAATGAACTTTTAAAATCATATGACTTAATTGACATTATGAATGTATGTTTTAGATAATTTCAGAGGGCTTGAACAGCAATTGTTCAAACAAATTAGAGATCAGTTTGACTTTATTAAGAGTTTCACTGATACATTTTCCAAATTATATGAATAATGAATTACTTAATACCATGGGAGATATAATGTTTAAATTTAATGAAAGTTAGTATCCTGTAAATAAATTTATGATGTTAAAATAATAAATACTTTCCAGTTTGTTAAATTAAAATATGTAACTACATAATATTTGTTATTGAATTAAAAATGTACAATTATATTTTCAGATAACAGAAATCCAAAGGTTAAGGTATTGTGTTTAGAAATATTAAAAACTCATGTTGATACATTGACACGTGTTGGTAAACAAGTATTTATTGAAAAAATAGTATTAGAAAATTTGGATAGAGCGAGATACTTAGAAAACAATATACCATTTGAAGTACAACTAAAATGTTTTGAATTTATCATTACTTATATAAATGATTTATCTGAAGTGGCTGAAAGAGTATTCTTAAACTCGACACTTATAGAATATATAAAAATAACAACGGATGAACGAATAATGATAATTATTTTAAACGTAATTAAATTTTAATTATTTTAATTAATACTTAATTGTTGTATTAAATAGTTTGTATTTATGTATGCTTTTTCAGGTAATCACTAAATGGATTGAAATTAGTAGGAATGAGAATCTACTTTTAAATTGTCAAGTTATTAAAATTTTGAAATCCATCACTTTAATCAACCGCTTTCCAAAGTTATACAATTATTGTTTTAAATTGAACCTTGAAATTTTCAGGTACTTGGTTTTTAAAGCTATTATATTTTATATTAGGGTTATGTGTTTGTGTTATAAATTTTAAAATGAATGTATTTTTCAAAATCAATTATACCTAAAAAAACAATAATTAAAAACAAAAATGTATGAATATTATATTTTAAATAAATTAAAATTTATCAGCTAATTAAAAAATATAATATTTATGAATTTCAAAAATACAAACATACTACAAATATTATGAGAAATGTATTAAATATTTTTTTCATGGCAAAATGTTTTGATTTTATAGTGATTATAATATAAATAAGTAATTTAAATAATTTAACTATTTATTTATTTATTTATTTAATAATAGTGTTGATATTAGATATGAATTAAGTACTAATTTAGTAAATTTGTAACTGTGTTGTCTACATTTAGGTTTTGACCTAAATATTTGATAATAAATATTATATAGCATAACAGCCATTAGCCGTATAAGTATTGTTGAATATTCCAGATCATTGTAATATTTCAATCCACATAATTTATGTTATTTTCTTATTTTATTTATTGATTAATTTACTTTGTTAAATTGATATCTTAATTAATATGGCATAGCCAAAGAGTTACAGTTCATTATACCTTGTTATTAGACTCCAATTAATTAAATATTTTTCCTAGTAAGTCATCCCAAATTTATGACTACTTACTACTCCCCTGAGTATAGTTGATCTGCCCTGTCAATCTTGATTGATTCTGAAATGTTATAATCACCCATATCTATTAGCTGTATCATTAAAATTATTTATGTAAAATAATTTAAATTTATAATTTCCAGACATTTTTATTTTTCGGAATGTATAGAATATGGTATCAATTGCAAATCTCCATCAATGAGATATGAATTCTTAAATTTTTATGATACATTATGGCGTGACAATGGATTATGCATGAGATTGTATACTTTAATGTCTAATGAATTACATTATAATATAGACGCTCCGATTGCATTTTATGTTCAATTGTTATTGATAAGAATATCCAAAAAATTGAAACTCCGAGGAGATTTTCCATTATTAGTTATAGAGAATAATATAATCTCTGATGAAACTGTAAGATACATATTACAAGAATAATTACATTATTTTTGATATTTTTATTTTTTTTGTATATTTTTAATTTATTTTTAGGATACCATTTCAACTCGTAGTTTTCCAATATCATATCAAGTACAAAATATTTCCGCATTTGATATGTGTTTCTCTTTAGCACAATTATGTTTTATTGATGAAGACTTAGCTAAATACTTATGGATATCATTACTCCCTGATATTTGGAGTTTGTTTGATGATGATCAAAGAAATTTATTATCGGCAAGAGCAGTAAATTTTTTAACAAAAAGTAAAATAAGAAATAACTTTATGACAGCGTTTTATGAAGCTATTATTCTTTGTAAACCAAACATAAATTTCAAACCGTATGTTATTCATCTTGATTATTTTGTTTATCATAAAAATGTACTATATTTGTTATGTAATACAGATGAATATTTATTTTAGTTACCAAATGGTATATATAGGAAAAACATTTAATTTATGGTATTTAGTCATTGATCAAATGGAAGATATATGTAGTTACTACGTACACAATAAAAAAGATGTTAGTTATTTAAACTAAATACACTTATTTTGTTGATGTTAACATTTTATATAAACATAATAAAAAATTATTTTTAAGGAAGCAGTTGAAGGAATGATTCAAATGTATTCTCTATTGCGAGAAGAAGATGTTCTAGAAAGTCTTTTTCAAAATACCATAAAATGTGAAGCTACTAAAAAAGCATTGTCTCTTGAGCAACAAGGTTACATTAAAGAAGCATCACAAATGTACATGGAATTATTAGATCAAGAAATCAATGAAGAAAAAATGTACCAAAATGATTCTTATAATAAAGATAGCATGTTTAAAAAGATTCGTTTAACTAAGTAATTATTGATTTTGCTATTTTGCTACAGTAGTCTATACTAATTCACTTGTTCAATTATTATGCACATGTTACAGATGCTTAAGGGAGTTAAACAAGTGGAGTTATTTAACTGAAAATATATTAGAAGATGATAACTTTTTGTTAAATATTGAACATAGGTGGAAAAACACAATTGAAAAGTCCGATTGCGATGATTTAAGGTGGTATTTGGAAAATAAACAAAATATTTGGCCATCAAAATTAGTTTGGAAGGTGATTTTAAAATAATAATAATTGATATTTACAAAATTAAAGTTGTATTATGTTTAATTAATGTAGAAATTTATGAGTTTGGATGTTCCTAAAACTAAATGTATTCAATTTTAACATTACTTGTATGCATTAAAATAAATGATTACATTTGTTTTTTAAATTGATGAATAATTTGTTGAATTTTTAATTTTTAGTATCATTTTTATTTGGGAATGTTAGGATTAAAAGAATTAGATCAACAAGTTATGTTCACTGTACAGGAACACATTGATCTTGCTTCTATAAAAATTATGGATGAATGGAAATTATTGCCAAAGTATTTATGTAATGCTCATATCCCTTTACTTCAAGCCACCCAGTTGGTAAGTTGGTTGGATTATATTTAATAGTTAACTAAAATGATTGTGTTATATTTCAAATAAATTATTAAACTGTTTTGTGCAGATAGTGGAATTACGAGAAGCACTTAATGTTCAAAACAGTTGGTTTCATTCGAACGAAAATATCAATAATATTGATACATTAATTCAGATTTGGCATAACAGGAATCCGTGGATTGGGGATAGTTTAAATGTATGGAGTGATTTGATTTCATGGCGACAAACATATTATTCATTTTTGAATCAGCGCAATTTAAATTTAAAAACACATTTCATAAAATCCGCTCAGGTTATTGTCTGTAAATATAATTTAACATCAAATAGTAACCATTTTTGGTAATGATTTGCAGGATAAATCTAAATTACTTTTTGGAGAGATAGCATTAAAACATAACATGAATGATGTATCAATTAATATATTAAACAGTATCAATCTTAATAATATTACAATATCTAATTGGTTACATAAGATGAACTTGGAGGTGAAATGTAAACAGTCTAAGGTTATACAATACAACAAAGTTAGTATAATAGTATATAAGAAAACTTTTTTGTATGTAAGTGCAATGCATATATCTTGAAAAGTACTTAGCATATTTTAGTACAGTTTTCAATAATAGATTAAGGAATGTAAGTCTTAGAAAAAATTAATTTAATCATCAAAAAAAAAAAAAAATTGTTTAAAGTAATCATCTATTAATATAAATAGAAATGAAATGTTGTTTGTCAGTAATCACATGACTTGAAAACGGCTGGACCAATTTGGCTACTATTTTTTGAAATGATTGTAAAAGCTAAATAAGGTGGTGCTTACAAAAAGAAAAATTACAAGACTTTCTTGGACATTGGGCAAAAATTGGCTTTTTTAATTTACTGAATTGTAAAGCCTAAACTATGATATTTGGAGACTAGAAATGTGTATGGTACTTTTGTGGATGCAGGGATACAATAAGAAAGGATATACCAAAATTTACATTTTATAGTGGATGCACACATCAGAATTTTTGTATTTCATGATGGAAATTAAAATGTTTTTGTTTTCCATTTGTTACATATTACATAATATTATATTAGTAGTAGAAATTAGCTTATAGTACTATAATAATGTACTGCTAGCTTAATAACCAGGCCCTTACCCTTGTGGAATTTTTCTTTTGCTGCAAATCACAGTTTAACAAGAAGACCTGACAAATAAAAGTATTTTTGTTCTAATCAATATTTTTTAATTTATCTTTTATTTATATTGTTTTTACTTGTTAAAAATATAATATAACATTTTTATTTTTAAAAATGAAAATGAAAATAATTTATAAATCTTTAAAAAAAAAAAAAATTTGATTCTAAAACTAAAAATTTTTTAAAAATTTAAAAATATCAAAACGTTTTAAAGTAATTCATTAATTTAAAAAGTAATAACTTTAATATTATGTATATTTAGATCTTAATAAGAACTTATTTTAAAGTTCTCATTAAATAATAAAAAAGTTTGTACGTATGGAATTTAAAATATTTATTACTACTAGATTAACTTAACTTATAAAATAAATGAGATTTCAAAATTTTTTTTAAAATGAACTACAGAATTTAAATAAATGTCTTTACAATCAAAATTTTCTTAAAAACTAGATTTATTTTAAGTATTAAAAAATAAAAATAAAAAATGTTATAATATACATGTAGTATAAGCATCTGTAAATTATATAAAAAAAATGAAAAAAATATTAATTAGAACATAAAATTTTTCTTTTTTGTCACTTTTTCCTGTTAAACCATGTATGTGTTATGAATGTAGTTGTACATAAGTTATAAATAAACAATTGGTTCTCAAAATACCAACAAGGTGAGCTCTACGCCACTCCAATATCAATGACGGGTTAAACTTATCTCTCTAAAATTTTCTAATGCCTCCTTGGTTTTTGTCAAAATTAATTGAGTAGTCTTCGAGTATATAATAAATATAAAATACAATAAGCTATAAGCTACAATTGGTCTTAAGATATAGTTTCTTCAATCGACGCCGTTTAAACACGAAGCTTTGATGAAAGGTTGTTCTGGATCTACTTGAGTAACTAAAGGCGACTATTTAAATACAAAAAAAAAAATACTTACTTATTCTACTGCAATTATAATCTATAAAGATTGTAACCAATGACAACCATTTTTAAACAGAAAAAAAGTTTCAATTTCTTTAAATATCAAAATTCTTGTTTGAGGACTTCTTTAAAATGTGAATTTTGAAAAATCCTTTTACTGGGTCTCTACATTATAAAAAGAATCTACTTACTAATACACATAGCTTGGGCGGTTTCGGCTAGGCTATAAAGAATCAATCAGTCAGGGCAAGTTCTTTTATATATTATATAGATTCATAATCAATTCTCATAGGTACTATATTTATATTGGTCCAACGCCTAACCAAAAAATAAGGGAAAGACGTAAACACAATAATTATACCAGTATACATTTTTGTATTTAAGTCTGTTATGGCTCAAAATAAATTTATATTTTACTTTGAAGATTTTACAGCTGTCATTAAAGAAAATACAAATGCAACAAGTCCCAAACCCCGATTATAGCTTTATTATAATTTATAACTAACAACTAATATTCAAAAAAGAAAACCTATAATTAGTTATAAATGTATAATGTATACTTATATTTTATGATCTTTAATATGTTTGGAATTCCAATAACTAATTTTTTTTTTAGAAATTCAATGATCTAGCAAATTTGCCATTGCACAATGGTTTTATGGATGACCTGAAGCCTCTATTGCTAACAATCATAGGTAGCTTTCAAGATTATTGTGGTAATACAGATATTGCCTCAAAATATTTTGGCATGTTTTTTTCTACTGAAGAAAGTAAGAAATATATTGACATTGATTGGGAATGTGTAATAGAAGACAATTTTAAATTGATTCCTCTACGTTTGCATAAATGCTCTAACCGACAAACACAATTAAGCACATTTTTAACAACATTAAATTGCAATGAAATATTAGAAAATGCTTGGCTTCAATGGGCCACATTAATTGAACACAATTTTAATCAGTCATCTATTAAAGATGTGAATATAGCATTATCAGCTATGAAATGCTACATTATAGCATCTACATTTACTACTAATATTAAATGCAATATTATAGTAGCCAGAGTAAGTGTCAATTGGAAAAAAACAAATTATAATAACTTTTTAATAAGTTTAAATTATATTTATTCAGATTTTATGGCTTTTAACATACGATGATAACAATTATACATTACTACGTGCTTTTGAAAATTGTAATTTTATATTTTCTGAAATATGGCTTCCTCAAATGTTAAATATCTTTGTTGAAAAAAATATCAAAGCCATTGTTAAAATTATTTCAAAGGTAACTAAATATATTTTATTTCTTTTATATCGATTCTGTAAGATAATTTAAAATCTAAATGTATTAATTGGATTTAAATTTAGTTTTAATATTATTTACTTTACTATTTAGTATTTACTAATTATAATGTGTTTCGATGAATCATATTAAATTTACTTTTATAATATTACTATAGATTGGACAATGGTATCCACAACAAATGTATTTGACTTTAAATAGAATGTATCTCACTGAAAAAATGAATAAAACAATGGTAATATAGTATATAAATATTAGATAATATTATACAATTATAGTTTTTTTATAAAATAAAACCATATGTAATAATATATTTTTCTTTAGGAAACTATGTCTGCAAATACACTGACATGTATGTATACTACTTTTCACATTCACAACTTAAATTAATTTTTAAAATATATTTTAATTATATATCTTTATGTATAAAGCAGATGATGTTCGTAAAAAAACATACCAAATGTCAAAAATTGATAAGATCAAACAAATGATGACTTTGATGCAGAAGTGTAATTTAGGTATAATTCAGTTGGACTATTTTGTTGATCAGGTTAGTTTGATAAATTTATTATCGTGAAAACCTTATTATTTATTTCTGTCCTAACTTAATAATATTGTTAAATATTATAATTTATATTCAATTTCTGAAATACACGAATAGATCATTTAGTTTTTAATTTAATTTAAACTATGTAAAATATACATTTTGTGGATTATATAACATCACTAATGTCACCTATACAATTATGTTCTAATTATAAAAATTGTTATAGGTTATGTCTCTATTATGTGATAGATTGACATGGTGATGTATTTGATATGAAACCTCATTTTTATGTTTTTAATGTTTTTTTTTCATTTATACAAATCTTATAGAAAGAATATTACCATAATTATTCATTAAATAAATATATTTTGTCCCAATTCAAATTTTAAATAATTGTTTGTGCTATAACATATTATAATAGAACTCCTGTTTTGTAAACTATGATGCTGAATTCTCTACTTATGTATTGAAAATATTCATAAAACAACTATAATATTAATTCAATCAGTTAAAATAATTTAATTAATTAAATCATCCAGCATAATATAATCATGAAATATTTAAAGTTCAATAATTTAGCTCATAAAAAAGTGGAGGCTGAAAAGATAAAAATATTTATACTTAAATTAATTGTTTTATATATTCTAAATTTAGAAAGTAAATATTATAAATACTAGAATAGAAATACTTAATATAACATGTATAGTATATCAGTTTAAACTCAAAATGAAGTGGTCCTGCAAACTATTGTAGTATTTCAAATAAATTATACTAATTTATATTCTTTTTTAATATAGATAATTTCATTAGGAGAAAGTTGGGATGAAGAATTACGTCGGAAGTTATATGAGTGCTTGTATCTCAGTTATGATTTTGCATTTGAAAATAAAAATTTAAATGTACGGGTTCCAAGAGAAATTTCAAATTTCATTAAAACCATAATTATATCGTTTGTTGCTGAAGATGTGAACACAAGTATGTATACATGGTACTTACCTATACTGCCCTGCTAAGCTAAAGTGCCGTAACTTAAAATAATTTGAAAATGAGTTAGATACAGCATCTGATAGGTTTATCAGTTTTACACAATTTTTGTAGAAAAAATACCCTTGCTATTATATTGAATAGGCTATAAACTAAACTATCTTGCTTTGAAAGATGATTACAAAATAACTAATTTAGAAAACTAAATTAATGTGTGAGGTACCCTTCAGCTATTTATAGCGCGAACGGCAGAAAGTTGAGAAATATATTATAAATATTCTCCGTCTTAAAAAGTACAACTTATTGAAAACGGTCTTGTTGTTTTTGAGTTACTAGCTAACTAACAAACAGGCAAACTTCCAATTTTATTTGTATTACATGTATATTAGTAAAATAGTTTAAGATAAAAAAAAAAACAGGTAAGTTAGTAATGCTCTGCTGTTATTAGGTGTCTAGGAAGTTACCTAGAGAGTAGAATGTGTTAAATTTGAATTCAATTATATCAAATCATAGTATACTAAAATTGTTATACTTGGTATTAATATGTAATTTCCTCCAAATTTCAACTTAGGATAACTGTAAAAATAATTGTGTTTGTAAATTGCTTAGATTTTTTAGTTACACTATTGACTATCAATAAGAACAGTCATGCACTATTTATGAGGCACTTTGTTTTACATTTTCAATCCTTAACTATGAAAATTGAATAATTTTTTACCTAACTACAATAAATTTGAAAATGTTCTAGATTTGATAAATTTTGTTAACTTTTTAATTTTAAATACTTTAAAAATAAAAATCTGCCAATTGATGATTAATATTTATTAATTGCAATTACAATAGCTTATAAGGAAAATATTATACATTTTCAAACTTTTCGGCTCAACAAATACTATTTTATTGACATTTATAGAATAAAAAAATGTCAAATCTCTATAAATAACTTAATACTAGTCAAAATATTTTTAAAAAATGTACCAATTGTAAAACAATAAAATAAACATTTGATGAAAATTTCAAGTAGCTATTGCTATTAACTTTTGAATACCAACAAAATAAGAAAATTGATGTATGAAAATGTGTAAATTTACAGGTAAAAATCCGATTCTTACTTTAAAAACTCGTAAAAAATTAATTTTACCTTTTGGTATACTTTTATATTTATTGTTAAATGTTTGAAAACTTATAAAGTTAGAACATTTTTTTTGAATTTCTAACTCTAAATAATTTTCCAATTTTTGTGAGCTTTTTGAATTTTGCCATATTTAACTTCTTACTTTTGATTTCAGCTCTTAAAAAGAATTTACTCTCAACTTTTTTTTTAATTTCCACTAACTTTACCTTGAGGAGCATTGTCTTACATTTTCAAATTTTTTGACAAAGCAAAACTAATTTTAACAACAAAAATTTTAAAAAAAACTAATAAAATCTGAAACTTTTATATGCCCTAAAATATAAATATAAACAGCTGAAATAGTATCGTAGTATTTCATAAATTGTATGATGAACAGAAATTACTAGTATAAACGTTCAGTTAAAATTACATGTATCTACCTACAGTACACTAAAAAATAAAAGCATTTTTTTTTTAAAACAGGTTTTGCTTTAAAATCTCAGTTTTTCCTTAATTTGTTGTTTAATTTTCCTGACTCTTATGAAAACTATTGGGAGTTTTTTACTTTTGACTCTCCCCCCTCTCATTTTCCTATAAAAAGATGAAGTTGAAAAAATTTGAAACATTTTTACTGCACCGAAAAGTGATGGACACTCAAAAAAATAACACACATCATTGTAAAATCAATACATTCATCGCTCCACTCAGAATCTAAAACATATTTCAGTACCTAATTTGAATTCAACTAACCTAATTTTCAGAAAGTTGTGTTTAGTTGGTTATGTTGTGGTTCCTAGGTTCAAAAGTTGTAGAATTTAAAAAATCAAAGAAAATTGTGCATTTTTTGTGAGCAGATTGTTCATTAGTCGTTATAAACAATGTAATGTTTCTAAAAAATGGTAAAATCTTGTTTTGGTGATGCTGTTAAATTGTGTTCTACTGCATTTTACTGTCACTGTGGGGCAGTTTGTGCAGACTTTTTTAACCCATTTATTTTCCAAAATTAACATATTTACCATTTTTTTAACATAGTACAATTGCAAATGAAGAAAACATTTTTTATTCCGGATTATTTATCAGAATGTTATCTAATCTTCAAGCAGAAGTTTTCGTCGGATTTCAGCTCTATTTCAGTTTCTACTATCAAACTAATGATACTTCAACTAAAAAAATGGATCAAGTACATAGAAGACAAATCTAACTACCCGGCGACATTTGTTCATCATTTCCGATGTCCCTCGATCTACCAATTTGATTGGTCGGTGATAAGGATACCCAGTGACTATTATATCGATGTAATGATTAAAAAATGAATTAATAATATTAAATGGCATAAATGCTAATCAACTGTTCTCTCAATCAATAATTATAATGTTACAATACTTTTTATTACTTCCAATGTATTAGGATTCTTCCGAGGCTGTCAGAATACATAATTTCAGTGGTCATGTACATCTTATTGACAAAAATGGTACTGTTGTTAAACAGTTGACTATTCGTGGAACTGATGGTCATTTATACACCTATAATGTTTCAAGAGGAGAGGCAATCGAATCTGAAGATAGAATTTTTCAATTATTCCGAGTGGCAAACAGTTATTTGCTTGATTATAAAGTAAAATGGTTTTTATAGTTAAAATGACATATTTCGCAACTAACTCATAACTAATTATTTTACTATAGGAAGCTGCTAAGAGACATTTAAAGTTTTCTATACCAAATACATTCACAATTGCTCCTAATTTAAGGATGGTTGAAACTAAAATCAACTCAATATTTTCACTCTTTGAAATATATACAGAAATGAATAAAAAGCATAATAAGCGCAGAGTGTCATGGGCTCATGAAGATATTGATTTTTGGTTTTCAGTATTGAGTACATGTATTATTGTAAGTCAAATATATTAAATGTATTTTTCAATTAGCTAATTAAAATGTCTGTTTGATGTGTTTTTTAGACTGGGAGGACTCAGCCTTTAATGGAATGCTTACTTGCAGTAGGCAACAAATATGGATCAGAAGAAGTGTTGAAAAATTGGGTTTCATCAATTTATCCATTGCAATCGGATTATTGGACATTTCGCAAAACTGTAAGTGATATGCTTAGAATACAATTTAATTTTACTATTTTATACAAAAACTACACCTATAATTATTTTAAAAATATAATTGTAATACATTTTTCTTTAACAAATATTGTTTTAGTTTGTTGAAAATTACTCACTACTTTGTTTCTTTGAGTATGCATTCAACCTTATTAAATTGAAGCCCGAGATGCTGAGTATTGACAAAAATAATGGAGTGCCTGTTGCTTTATTCTATACATTTAATTTGAGTGAAGTTCATGGTTAGTATCTCTATAAATTCAACACTTATACATTTGTACATTAGTGGATTGTGCATTAAAAAACAATATTTATATCTTTGCAGGAAACTTAGTTCAAAATCACATAATACCTTTTCGTTTAACACCAAATTTGACCAAGTTTATTACACCTTATCGTAAACATCAGATGATAAACTGCTTAACTGTAACTGGCCATTGTTTAACCAATAGTATTGAGGATATTAGTGTTGTACTAAAATTATTATTGAAGGATGAATTTATGGCTAATTATAATATTGTAAGTAATTCAATGACATATATATTTTGGGGTATCTTCTACAATATGTTATTAAATACCTAGTAGGTACTAATCCAACACTTATACTTACATTTAATACAAATAGTAATTTATTTGATTATAAACAATATTATATTTGTATAATAATTATTGAATATTATTATATTTTATTTATGAAAACAATCTGAAAAATTATTTTTGTATTGAATTTTGTTAACACTAAATGATACTAAAATGAATGAAAATGTAGTTTTCAACATATTGTAATATGCCATATGAATGAAAGCAAATTATGATTGATACATCAATTAATTTTAATTTCTATTTAACTAGATTTTGATTTTTAACTGTTAATCTGCTGTAAATAAATACATCCATTATTTTAAACATCAGACAATACTATTTTATATTGTATATTAAATATGCTGAAAAATGAATTACAGAATTTTATCCATGTACTATTGTGATTTATTTTAGATTACCTACAAGAAAATAACAGGAAATGAAATAGACATTTTTGAAATAGTTGATAAAAACTTAAAGTATATACTGAAAAATTTCAATAAACTTAAAAATTCTTCAATTCACAATCCGGTAATATAAATCACATAAACTGTTTTTATTTTATTACAATTATATTAATTATATTTTCAGATTCCTGAAATCCTATTCCAAGCTGGCCATAAAGAACTATTATGTTACGAAAGTCCAACATGGCGTGCCTGGTTGTAATAAACTTACTATCAGATTTGTTTGTATTGATAATGAATACTTTTGTGTTGCCTTTTCATTATTATTATTATTATTATTATTTAAGACTGGTAATTGTAAGCTATTTATATGATTGTCACTTACATAAAATATTTATTTAATATTTTGTAACTTACTCAATTTTTAAACAAACTTTTGTACATTTATTAAATATAATCTCATTCATAATAGCTGAAATATGAATCTTTACTATAAAAATGTATTTTAAAGTTCAAGTATTATATTGTTAAGATCATACTTACAATTTTTATCGATTATGCATGTTCATTGATGATAGAAAAATAATAGATTGATTTTTTTACCTATAATATATAACAACAATAATTTTAATAATTATATTTACTATAAATATTGATTTGTATAAGTAACTAAATAATGACGATATCAGTGTCAAATTATGTATACAAGCTTGTGTAATCTTTTAAAAATCGTACAATCTGTATAGTTTTTTGCTATTATTGAAATTAGTTAAGCAAAGTAAAAATTAAATCATTTATAAAATTTAAGTTACTAAACCATATTTCTTAACACAACTAAGTCTTGAAAGTGATAAAATTAAAAAGTTTTATTTTAGTTTACGCAAGGAGAAATATATAATCAACATATTAGTTACTATTATTAAATAATTGATACTTGAGTAATGATATTAAATAAATTTGTTTTTTAATGTGAAACAGGATTATTTATATTCTAAGTAGAAGAAAATTAAATTAAGTTATTTGTTTCTTTAACATTCATAATAGACAATCATTATTTATGTAAATTGAAGACTCATTAAAATTGGTTGTAGGATACATTTTTACAAAAATATCACTGTTTATATATTTATATTTATACTTATAATTTTTTTTTTTTTGATAAATAAAATTATTAGTAATACACTTTGAAATAAATAATGATAAAATAAATGAATTAACAAAAATAAATAATAAATGATTTAAAGTTATAACATTAGTATTTTGAAATTATAAACAACAAGTATTTCAGTTTTAATACATTATTAAGTTATAGTCATATTTTTTAAATATTTCATTTTAATAATTTTAAAACTATCCTTTGGTGTTTGTGTCAAGTTCATCATTTGAGGTTACTTTCCTCTGTACAAATTCTTCTTTAGTGGAATGCAATATTTTTGAATTATCAGTTGAAATTGCAATTTCAGTCAATTTTCTATAAGTAGAGTGATCTAGCATATTGTGTTGTGACATGTATCTGAAAATTTGAAATATGAGTAAATAAATAATTTATTTTAACTTTTGAATTTTCCCTGTAATAGAGCATTAATTATATAAATTTGTCATTTGGTCAGGCTACTTATTTTCTTCAATACTGTAAAAGTACAGAAGGCACTATATTTTAGTGGATATTTGTTTCATCAGCTTGTACTGAAGTATTTTTAAGCGCCTAGGATAAAATGTCTTAAGAGGATTGCATACTAACATGGGTGCATGTTATATTTTTATCTCACAAATGTACAGCATAACAAGTTACCATTTAAAAAACCAATTTGGTATTGTTACTTTTGAATTGTATAATCAATTAACTTATGATTAAACTTAAAGCTGAGAGCATGATGTGTGTTTGTACTTACATTGGTAAGGACACTTTATATTTGATGATAGGTAATTTATTGTGATATTCAAGCTTATAAGACAAAAATAACACATTTAGATGTGATGTGTTTTCCAACTTTTATACTTGCCTCATAGACGGGATGACTTGTTTCTTAGAAAGCAAGACTTCAACAATCTCTTCATGGGCCGTATTCAATCTATGCAACATATCAAGCGCCATCTGATGAGCTGGTGAATAAAGTGATTCCAAAGATAATAATAAACAAGCCTGAAATAAAACAGCAATTCTAAATTAATGCACAATATCCTCTTCAAAAAGGTACTCAAATGTTAATGATTTAAATTTCATTGCAAACTACATATTCATTCTCACCAATGGCTTGGAGTCAATAACAATGTGGTATTGCACCATCTGATGAAGCTGATAATACATTTTATTGATTACTAGACAGTTTATGAGTAGTTCATAAAGGAAGTGTTCAATAGTTATTTTGTTATCTGTTAGCGATCGTATGTATTCAACTAATATTGAGACTGTAAACTTTTTATCATCTACAACACATAACAATAATCAAACATTTAGATCCTTTAAAATTAGAACAATACAATATTCTTTTTTTCCATAAATACTAAAGGAAAAAATGGCTTTAACTTAAACATATTTTAATAATACACATTTTGAAACGAATGCGCACCTTTAGTATTTTCTAATTCATCTACTAATTTTACAAACACATGTTTGTAAACATCCAACTGCTCTATAACAACTTTACATTGCAATGATTCAGCAACAACCATGTAGTCATTAGGCAATGGACTAGTGTTCATAATATGATTGTTGAGGTGTTTCTTGTAGACAATATTCAAATGATCAAAAACATTACCTATTTCAATCAAATTACTTCTTTTTTGCAAAATCATATGTTGTAATACCTAAATTAAAAACAAATATAGAATTTTTATAGCTTTACTAATTACAATAAAAATAATAAATACACCTATGAAGTTAAAAATATATAATGTATATTGTATATGGTATAATATATAATATGTTATGTCTATTTATATTGTAAATTGTGTATCCAGACATAGAATTTGGAATTTATATAACTTAAACAATTGTAAGTGTAAAATAATTGGACATAATACATTATGTTGCTAACATTTATGCTATAATTATTTGGTTTTTAATTTATTATTTTTAGAATATGAGACATAAATAAATTAATAATTATTTAATTATATTTAATAGGTGTGAGTTATTATAATCTATAATGTATCAGTTAATGCTTTAAACATACAAATACTTTTTCTGAAAAGAATAAAAATAACCTTGACCACTTGGGATTTGAAATATCTTTTAGACTTTCATAACAAGTCTTCAAGTTAATTGATGTCTTGAAAATAATATATTAGTATTTATTGATAATGTACTACTAGTAAGTAGTAAAGTAGTACTAGTAGTTAGTAAAAAACAATTCTTATAAATCTTTTATTTCATTACTCGTCTATTAATATCCAAACAATTTTTGCCCATGCAGCCCAAGTGTATCACAGATTTGGCCCACTGTTAAAAATTGTTGCAGAACCCTGATTAAAAGTATCTCATACTTACAAACTATTCTTCAGTCTTCATTAAATATTCAATTTTAAGTTAACTATTTATATTTTGTATTTTGTACAAACTAACCATATTTTTCCAGTTACCATAAAACCAAAAACTACAATGTAAATTTAATATAATGTCTGTACCTGGATACATTTTATATTATGGACATATATTCTATGAAAATAGTGAAGACCTTAGTCAATTTATATATTTTAGTATAATTAAACATAAGCATAAATAATAATACCTCCAAAGTGACATTTTTTGATTTTGAACGTAAAAGAAGAAAATCTATAAGTGAACATTTATCCATAATTATTCTGGATACAGCTGCTAAGTTTAGTTTGAAATGCCTGAAAATCAAATAAATATGTAAAATAATTCATCTTAATTTAATACATAAATTAATGAAAAAATATACCGTATAATCTATAATATCTATGTTATTCAAGTTTCAGAAACAAATTAATATTTTATTTAGAAAACTAGTTTTTAACCCACTTCCTCAATAGTGGTATGCCCTAATTTGTGTTGGCATAATTTAAAGAAAAGTTGACCTATGATCAAATATTTATTTTTACAAGGCTTAGGTTTGAAAGGTAATTTTAAGTTTCTTGTGTAATAGCATAGGCTGAATCCAGATGTGACCGGATTAAGCAAAGTCTGGAATAATAAGGTTCAACTGTACAAAATGTTATTAATTTTTAGTGCATACATTTTTTAAGTTTTTCAAATTTTTAGTTTAAAATCAGATAATACAAAGTATTGTCCCAAGAAATATTGTTTAGTTTAATTTAATGTTAAAAATCAACAAGTATAAAATAATAGTTAAGCATAATCTATGCTAATGTATGTTTAGAATAAATAGTGATATTGATGTTAAATGGATTTCTTAGGCATTTTTTGGATAGTTTTTAGGACTTTTAAATACAGGTTCTAATCATCACTTACTATTATTACAATAAGCATATTTAATAAATAAATAATTTTGGCACAGTCATAATGATTTTTTAATAAGAAAAAAACAATTCAAATTTATCATTATTAATATATTTTTATTTTCATAAACGTAGAAAATAGTTATCTACCATAAAATATTAGGAATGAAGTAATGCAAGTGTTTCATTTAACTTAATATAAAAATTGAAGATACTACCTGAGATAAAAAAAAATTTTTAATTTATTTTAAATACATAATTAACAATCTTAAAAAATTACCTATTCCAAATAAATAGTTATAACAGTATAAGTAGGCATTTGTATAACACAGATTATTTCTTAAATATTTATTAACATTATTCATATGAAGTATTCAAATTCCTGCATTATTTATAAGTTATAAGTTATTATATTGTTTTTTTAATGACCAATACTATTGAACAACAAACTATAAATGGTAAATTGGGTAACTAATCCTTAATTGGATATGATATTAGAGGACAATAACTTACCATTTATACTGAAAGATGGCAATTCCCAACACGAATATCTCATATGATGATTAATAAAGCACAAAAGAATACTTTATATAAAATTGGTATATTGGTATATATGTACCAAATACTTTTTGCACATGGTTTAGCAAATTATTTGTGACCTCTAATGGCTATATCAACATAGGCAGTTAAGGTACTAATCACAAATGTTGTAATATGATATCAAAAACATAATAGACAAAGAAATTTTAAATAAATATTACAAGTTAAATATTTTTAACTTATCATCATTATTTTATAATTAGTTATAATTTTTATTAATGTATATCTGATATAATAAGTATGATCATTTCATCGATCTATAAAATTATATATAAAAAATGAGGATAAGAAAATTTATTTTGCATTTTTTTGATAATATTTAACAAAGTTCTATTTAAATATTTTAGAGCATCTTACAATTTTTATACACAAAATATAAATTTTAAGATTTATATACACATATAACACTTTTGCAACAATTTTTACACAATTTTTTTTCTACCAACGCATTGGAATTACTCTGTAAAATTTGTAAGGTCATGGTTACTGCTGAAAAACGATTTACCATGCACCAATATTTCAAGAGATAGTTTAAGAAAATATTTTTTTTTAGATTTAAAGAAGTTGAAGTTAATATCAAACTATCTGTAAAACTTTTACAAACTTTTACTTTTAAATTTATATTAAAAGACTTCTTATACTATTTCTAGTATCGTATGAGTAAATACTACTGAAAAAATAAAAATTCAATTATAATATACATTAATTTTAATTATTTAATCTCTTGGAAATAAATTAAGTCATTTTTATAATGCATTTTTTTAGTTTTTCAGGTCATTTTAGGACAAATCTTTTAGATTTTTTAGGGCATTAAAATCCAAGCCTTGGTACTTTTGTGTTAAATTCTAAGACTAGGTCAATTAAATATATACTATTTACTACTTTTTTTAAGTAATTTTGATTGAATTAAATTATTTTATATGAAAATCAAAACCAGAAACATCAAAATACCAAACAAACTAAAAATTATAAAATAAAATAAAGTACATACCACAGATAACCTAATTTAGCATCTATTATAATGTTGGGTTGAAACGAAATACAAATACTTGAATCTGTGATCAAAATATTAAAGAACTTTAGGATCATTTTATTTCTTAAAATAATATATAATTAATATAACAATTTCATATGATAATGCAAAACTATTTATAAATATTTTTAATGTTTTAATGTCTAAAAACAGTTTAAAAGTAGGTTACTAAGTTAAGGTGCAGAATCATTTATATTTGTACAATAATGAAAATATCATGATTGGAAGTAAAAATTACTTGAAGTACAGAATATATTTTGAAATTAATATCAAATATTAAAATAATTACTTATAGTACCTAAGTATGTCATTTTTTCAATTCGGAACTCAGAAGAATGAAATAGAAAAAAAGTACAGCATATAACATCTTTTTCTAACAAAGTTTTAAATATTCATTGGATGTAATTTATAACATATAATACCATACTTTAGATTAGGGACTTGTATACATGTATATTGATGGTAAATAACCTAAAAATATGCAGACATTCATTCTCTAAGAATCTTTAAATATCCCCTAAAAAATTACGCATTAAAAATAAAAACTGAATCTGCATAAAAAAATTATAAGAATATAATAATTTAAATAATTTAACTGTATGAAAATAAAAAAATTGATTTAATAATAAAATTGTATTAATTAACACTACTGACCAATAAAAGTATACTATTTAGGACATACAAATAAAGTTTGAGTCTACATCATCTGTCAGTATTAATACACCGAAAAAAAAGTTTTGGTTGTATTCAAAAGTCAAATATATTAATTAAAATATTTTTGGGAAGATTAGATTTAGGTTTCATTATGCGTAAATGCTAATGTACTTCTACAATTATAGTACCAATCATCTAAACCGTAAAAGTGTTTCATAATTGAATAAATCATTTTAAATATAATATACTATTTGAAACTATTAAATGTAAATTTCAAAACATAAAATATATTCAAACTTGTAAATAAGTGAAATATGCCAAATATGGAATAAAAATGCTGAACACATAGAGCTAATTTGTAGCACATAGTATTATGAAACAAATTTCTTCATCTCAAAGTTATGTTGAAAATGATTATTAGAAAACATGCAAACACTTATACATTTTTGGACCTACTTATATCCAACTTTTAACGTTCAGTTTTAAATATTAATGTATCATCAATTTTTAATAATTATTCTGTATTTTTAGATGAAAAGAAAAGAAAATGTTTAATTATAAAAAGGATACATAGATGAGAAACATAATGTGATCCTCCTTCTCTTGGAACTGTTCTTTTAATTGATAAATCATCTAAGATAGGTAAATAATGTGATATTGTATGTTCTTTTGCAGCTTCCATATATATGTCGAATACAGAAGAGGACTAAACAATAAAAATTATATGTTATAGGATAATACACTATATTCATAAATACCATAAGCTTAAAGATAAATGACCTTTGTATGTTGATAATGGACGACAATCAAATTATCAACTATATTAATCAACAATTTACCATTGTGTGTCAATCGTAGAATATGTGATTTTTTAAATGTCATCATTCTGCAAAGAAAAAAATTAATTTTCGTAAACATAAATTCATCTCTATATAAATAATTAAATCGCTATACACTATACTTGTTTAATGTATAAACTATTATTTCATTGCGACTTTGACTTGTTGGTAAAACTAATATCCTGAGTATGTTGTACACAGCTGTCATTACAATATTTCGTTCACTAATTGATTGATTTGGTATATTAAGAGAAATATCTAAATCAACTACAAACAAATAAATAAAACTATTATTATCATTATTAATTAAATGATTAGTGGAATACCTTCTAATTTTGTCAGTTTGTTAATGTTTCCAGATAAAATATGAAGGGGTTGAAAATCTCCAAAAGAGTTCATAGACAGTAGTAATATTTTTGAGTGATTTGAGTAAATAAACCAATTCACATGCAAATTAATAGATTTTGAAAAAACTATGCGTTGCTTAGGTACTTGGCCTTCAACCTAAATAAAGAAATTATATTTGCATGATTTAAATAAGTTTAAAGTATTATAGGTTTTATTTTACCTGGTATGATTCTACACCTTTATCACTAATTAATACTATTTCATTGTTACCAGTCCAAATAAAGCCCAACAATTTGGCGCCTTTGAATTTACAATACAAAAAATAAGGACTTTGTAATGTATTTTCTTTAATGTCCATTAATTCCTATAAACGATAACTAATAAATAATAAATGACATAGGTACAAAATAAATTACATCTAATAATAATATAGATTGACAGATTTAATAATTCAATATGCAATTATTGATACAATAATTTATTAATGACTTATCAGACTAAACTTTAATTTTACAAAATAAAGAAACAAAGCTTATTTTATTAATGACTTAGTAAGTGGATTGATTTGAGTTACGTAAAATTTTATTACCATAACTGAAAATTATCATACATTTAGAAAACATCTAATACTTTTGCATTGGTATTTAACTAAGCACTAAAAAAAATAAACCTTTCTAAGTAATAACATATATTAACTTGAAATTTGTTTTTGTTTTAGAGAAAAACATATAATATTACATAAATTATATTTCATTCATATACTTAATAAATTAGATGTATTTAGATAGATGTAAGATATTATGTACTAATGTATTATAACATAATGCAGCGAATAATAAAAATTAAATACATTAAGATTTGCAACAAAATGAATTGAAAGTAAATAAATAAATTGAAGTACATATATACTTTACACTTTCCATCTTTTATCTTACTATTCAAAGTCAATTACAATATCACCATATATTATGATTAAACATTTATAAAAACTTACCACGGATAACGATGTTCTCATCATTGTTAAAATTTTACAGTCCAGAGACATTTTTATTGAAGATACTGGTCCCCGATCTTCAATTTTAAACACCATATTTTCTCTATGGCAAGTACTTGATGTTACAATTATTTCAGTCAGCTCACCAGAATGAACAGTAATTATCTAAAACAGTATATGTTATAAATAGTAATAAACAATTGATACTTACAGTTTTAAAACTATTACAAGAAAAACATTCAGTAAATGTGATATTACATCATAAATAAATACCATTACTTCATAATTAAAATCTTATTTTATCAAATGTATATTATGTATTGCAAATGTCTTGTTTACCTGTCCAGTTATCTCATCGTAAAACACATTTGTTGTTTTGCTTACACTTGCAGGGACAAACTGAATTGGATCATCATTCAGTTGAAGACAGTTATCATCATCCATAATTAAAATTAAAACAGCTGGCCAATTAGTTGTATTCACTATTTAAATATTAAATCTGAAAATATTAACCAATTGATTATAAAAGGAATAGTTATAACTTTACAGTACCTCTTTTTCCGAATGGCCAAACGATAAGTAAATTGTTGTGCCTATCTTTACTTATTTAACCATTTCAGGGATGGTAAGATAATATAAGTCTTTGAGTAGTTTGTTTACATATTATTGAATATTGATACAATATTGGAACACTAATTTTACATTTATAACACCAGTAGTGACACCTCTATACTACACGAGATAAGGATATCATCATCAAATGGATTTTGTTAGTGTTAGCAAATTGATACGGATATGTGAATGTTGAATACTACAGTACATTACCTACCTAAATATTTAGTCATTTTTCTAAGCCAAAAAATAATGGACGAGCTTCAGTTATTTTGTATTCATTTCATTCAGAGTTCCTAATCTAGTATAGAATAGACATCTGTGACTGGTATACAAACATTATTATTTTTAGCATGATAATTTAAATGTCACCAATAATATGCTGTTGTTTGGCAAATAATTCAATAGAATATTTGAGTACAACAAATAGAACATTTCATAAAAATTTATATGTTTTTTGTTTACTGAACATATATTTAATAAGTTAAAACTGTGTTTTGATTGGTGTCTATGAAATATTCATCAGACAGATTTAAAACAAAAACAAAAAATATAGCAAACTTTTTACTAGACATTGAACGTTGCAGAATGTTCATAAATCATCACACAGAACAAGACCAATTTTTTTTTTTTGTTATCTCAAACACAGTAGTAGGGCAGGTAGATACCGTCAACAAATCATTGGTGGAAATTTTACACAAAATTCCTAACTCGAGCGAAGGATGACAAACAGATTGAAGATTCTTCGAGCCTCGATACCCAAATACCGAAACGGTTGACAGTCCTACACTCCTACGCATCAACAGCGGTTGTAGCTGGAAATTCGCACCGTTTGTTAACTTTAAGAAATAAAACTCAACTTACGAAAAATAACGTGCGAGACACTGAACTCGGGATCATCAACACAGACATTGGAGCAGGCATCGAAAAACAGGTACGAGACGTCAGTTTGGTTACAAAATTTGCGTACGATTAGTGTTTCAATAATGTACGAGCAGACTGTGTAGAAACGAGAATAAAAATTGGCTGAATCTCGAACTTGAAAATGATTGTAAAAACTAATTAAGGGACATGATGGAAGTAATTAAGTAATATTGATTTCCATCATGCTAATTCAGTAGGTACCTACTATGTATTATCGTAACTATTATTATTAATATTATTAATTTTACAAGCGACGTATTATTCCAATGCAATGAACTGATAAATATTATTTTGATTGTTCGATGGAAGTTATCTGATAACGATTGGATTACCTGCGATGTTGTTACAAATTGTTTTGCCACGGTCAAACTTTTTAAATTGGCCAATTAAGCCGACTAATGTTTTGATCTTCAACTCTTAAATTTTTCTATCCTAAGTTGCAGTTGTGTATCGGTTGCTTTTTAAGAGGCCAGTTGGCCTTATAGTTCCCGTGACCAGAAAAAGCGTATTTTTACGGGAGACGTTTGACACATCATATTTAGTATTTGCTCAAATAATCGTTTTTGATTTAATTAGAGAGCACTTTGTTCTTATTCCGTGATAATCGAAAAATCGATAATGGTATAGGAAAGAATTCAATTGGAAATTATTACTTACATCTTCGACGAATTTACTTGTATTTCCAAGCCAAGGTTACATCATTTGACAATATAATAATAATTATTATAGCTAGTGATTTGTATTAGAATTTAGAACTACTTTGTAGGTGGTTAGAACTGCATTTGGCACAATAGTAATAATAATATTATTAGCCATATCGGTATAATTGTATATCATGTATTATATTATCTTAATAATTATAATTAGGTAGGTCTTAGCCCGTACGACGTACGTATCATAAATTATAATAAATTAAATTATTGTATTATCAATTTATCATACGATTTGGTTTGTGATAAAAAATACACAACAGTTTACAGGAAACGTTTCGTTTTATATTGATACGTTTCAAAATGAAATGTAAACAAAAACCTCGACTTCGTTTGAGTGTCTGATGGCAATAAAAATATTGGAATTTGCAAAAATACTGCATAATGAATAGATGTTATAATTGATAATAATGAATATGAAATTATCATTTACCAATGTATCATCCTACGCAAAATGCATTACATTTCAATATTTCATTATCGTTGACATATTGACACATTGAGTAGGTATCTAACAATGATATTTAGAAAAAGGCAGTGATGAATAAAATGTTTGAGAAAAAATATTTAAATATATATCAATTATTAATCATGAATTCTCCATTATAAAATTAACTATTAAAAAATAATTTAAAAAAAAAAAACAATGTTTTACCATAAAATAATCATTTTTTCTAATATGTTGTAACTTTTAATAGCTCTGCTGGTTGGGGAAAATTTATAAAACTACGTCGAACGTGTATGAATCTACATTAAATAGGGAACATCAAACAATATATTTTGGCTGGACATTACGTGTCGTGTGGGTCACTGCAGTAATACTTAGATATCGTTTTGGACTGTTAGGTACATCGTATATTTGAATTCAATGTTATTATATAAAAAAAGTTTCTGAGTGTCCCTAGTCATCATGTATAACTATAATATGATGCATAATGTTTAATTTATTTTACTAAGAGTACCTATACATACCTAATACGTAAAGTAGGTACTACTGCTGTAAGTTGAATTTATTTTTGTCGAAAACATTGTATTTAAAATGTTTCAAATGCCATGAATAGTATTTATAAATTTTAACAAAAAAACTAAAATCGTTATTCTTTGTTAAGATGTCTAATTTCGTCCAAAATGAAACTTAATATGCCCGTAGAAAACTTTGTTTATCATACATAAAAACAAAATATCAAAAACCGATTGAGAATCAATATATTTAATTTATGGGCAGGATACAAATGTCGAAAAATTTGAACTCCAAACTATCATAAAAAGTTTATGTAACTTTAAAGTTTTTTTTTTGTTTAAGATACTCGTGACGTATTTAATTTTGAAATTTTAGATAGGTATCTATTGTAATTTATAAAAAGGAAACAATTTATAAATTTCTAACTTTAATAAACCCTAATATGAAAATAGGATTTTCGATATTCTTAAATTGATTTATATACATACATGTTATGAAAAACATTTTTTTTATCAAGTTTTAATATTTAGAAAATTGTTTGGAACACGGTCATATGAAAATTTGATGAATTTGAAGTATCTATATTATTTAATAGGTAGGTACTCATTTGTTTTTGAGATACATTAATAACACAATATCGTTTTCGTCAAAATTCTTGTTTTTTATTTAATTTTCAATGCATATATCGGAAAATTATTTTGAAAAATATTGGAAATTTCCATAAATCACCCTTAAAGTTAAATAAATCTCAAGAACGACGTTTAAAATTTGCCTGATTTGATTTAAAAAAGATTGTTTTACTGATGTTCAAATGTACGTTGGTGTACTTAAGTTCATCTAAAGTTTTAGCAGTTTAGTAATTTTAGCCTTTGAACGAAAGACATTAAAATATAAACTTATTAGTTTATAAGTCCTTGGTATAAATTAAATCTCAAATAGATGTGTTAAAAATTCAGAGTTAATTAAAATAATTTTTATTTTTAAGTTTAAAACAATTAATAAAAAATAGAACCAAGTTTGAATCATATAAAAGGTGACCTTTTTTTACAGTCAATGAAGTGGACGTGAACAGCTAGTAAAATATAATTAAATACATAACCTGGTATCAATTAATTATTTGGTCAATTTAGAATGACACCTTGTTATTACAACAAAGCGCTTGAGTTACTTACCTTTAATTTTGTTAGATCCCCAATGGATTAATTTTGGAGTTGATGAACCATATTGCAGTGATTAGTATATTCTGATCAAAGAGTTTTTAAGGGGAGTAAGTAATTGTAAATTGTATAGAAATGTTTAAGTTAGCTTCAATGTATGGATACATTTTTTTTATGTTAAGTTGATTTTGTTTTGAAAATATATCCTAAATAATTCTATACATTAACTAAGACCACGGCTTTAGATAGTATGGTTACTCAACAAAATGAGAAAAAGTGGGCCCTGAATGGTCTCCACCAAACACCTAATATCATTGCGTGTTGAAGTTGATTCAAATAATAATTAATAACTAACCAAATGGCAAAATAATAAAGATATTATGAAGTATTAAAACTGTAAGGTTTTATAAACAAACTGATAGATGTTATAGCAGAATCTATATTTATTTATTTATGTTTATTAACTAGTGAAACTGCGTAATCCTTACATCACCAAGAATATTTAGAAATTGTATAAAATAAAGTAGTGAACTATTAATATTTTTTGTGTTATACTATGATTATTTAATATACAATGAATAGAAAACAACTAAAATTATTTGAAATTAAGTTGGATATTGTTTTTTCTAAATCTGACATGCTAAAAAGAAAAATAATTGGGTATAACTTCTTTTACTTGATTCCTCTTGCAAATATCCTTTTTATGGGTTATTGCTACAGTGGCTCATGAAGGATTTGTTTTTTTTTTGGGGGGGGGGAGGGGGGGAGCACAATGTTTTTAATAAGTTATTTTATTACTCATAAAAGTTAACGCTACAACCTATGCTAACACATCTGATTAATTTATTTATTGACTTATTTTGCGGTAACAAGGGAGTACTGTAGGTGAAAAAATATTGTTCAAAATAATTATGATAAAAGTCAATGTTCAAACATATTTCTTTATGTTACTTATTAATAAAAATGCATTTAACTACAACATAGTGTCTACGTAATGCAATAATAATATTAAATATTTTTTTAGTATAAAAAACTTAAACTTTTAAAATATAATTAATTTTTGGTTAGGAAAGTGTTAATTATTGTAATACTTTTTAACAAACATAATTATTATTAATTTAAATACACTAATAAAATATAATAAGCAATAAGTCTTTTTTGTCATGTACTAAAAGTATTTTAACTTTGGTTTAATTACGTAAAAATAAAATTACTAATTTAATCGTCAATAGGACAGATCAGATCACCAATACTAAGTTCATTGTTATGTTTTTTCCTCTTTAGTGAAAATTGTGATTTTTTCTGAATCTAAATCATAACAGATAAATATTTTATGTAGTTTTCTAATGGTTAAAACAAAATGTATAAGTTAATGTCAATATATGATATGATTTTTTCAAATCATTAATAAATATATATCACTTACCTTAGTCTTAGATGATATTGTTAGAGGTCTATACTTTGGTTTCAACTGATCATCTCTCTTTTTTTGATTCAAATCTCTTCCAATCAATTGACTGAACTGTATGCTTAAATGACGTCTCAACAATGTTTTGCTCTGCTGTATGAATAAAATGTCAGCTAGAAGCTCAGAAGTAAATCTGTCATCATATACTATTAGTCCACCATGAACACCTAAATTATAAAAAAATAAACACTTTTATAATAATGTACAAAACATAAATAAGTATTAGTAATACAAATCGAGTTTTTAAAGCAGAAACTCATATTGATGTAATTTAACATTTAAACGATTAACCTAACTAAAATATACAAATCAATGTATTGTAAACATACTGTTAGATTTCATTGTTTGTATAGAATTATTTATTATTTTATTAATAAAAGGAAACATAATATATAAAATATTCACCTGAACCCCTTAAATTAGATGCGTATTCAGCCAAATTGACACTACATAGCCATTCCATTACTCTATGTGTCGTCCACAGTGATAAATTACAATCATCATCATTTTTGTTAGTATTAGAACGACGGATTAAACATTCAGGATCAAAATTATTCTTTCTCAACACCTATACATAATATTTTGTATTCAGTATTTATTAATCATACATCATTGCAAGCATTAAATTAATTTCAATTTACTTTAATCCCATATCGGAGACTAGAGAAATGTAAATCTGAATTTCCAAATTGCATCATTAGAAAATCATCTTTGGTTAGTCTATGTAAAAGAGTACCATTTATAGCTGCTTGAGAAAATGGTTCTTTATACTGTGGAAGACCTATGTCATCTAACCATTGTAGTACCCAAGACGTATTTAAATATCTTGCTCTGGCTAGATATTTGTCTTCGTCAAATAATTTATTTGGATCTTTTTCAAATTGGATGGCTAAAATTAGCTTTTTTCTATGTAACCAATGCTAAAAATTTAACATAATTGTTAATTACTTTTAATAATATATAATAATATGGTCACATGCATAGGACAAATGTAAATTTAATAAGACAAATTCATTGTTAAGTAAATTACTTAACGATATAATTAATTGATACAAACAGACAATTTAATTAGTATACTTACGACTTGCCTAATACAAAGTAAATGGTTAAAACATATTATTGCTATAAAATATCATGATGCAACATAATAGTTACATAACGTAAGAAATGGTGACCTAAGAAGCCCGGCGCAAAGCATTGGAAGATTCATTTTAAATAAATCTGTACTATAGTCTATAATTAATATTAATATTTGTATAAAAATTAAAGTTCATCAATGAAAAACTTTATATGGAAAATATTTGTAATAGGTATGTTATATAAAAATATTTATTTTTAAGTAACTTTATGTCTTTGCTTCAATCAAATATTTTTAAAGAATAGATTTTGATTTTTTTTCACTTCTCCATAACTAAATAGTTAATGCTTCTCTTATTTTTTAAATGTTTATTGTTATAGATATTTTTTGATAGTTAACTCATTTTTGATATTATACATTTTTTTAGATGTCATGTTTTGTTATTTGCCCTAATAATCATTTTACAATTACACTGCTGCTCATAAATTATTATTAAATATATATTATTTTCTTCTATTAGGTTTTTTTTTTTTGGGGGGGGATTGTGGTTAATTTGAGTGTAGCGAGATTGAGAAGCCAAACTTAACTGTTAGATTTTTATTTTAATGGTTATTGGTTAATTTTACAATGTTAAATAAACATATTTATACTTGTTTGATTTATAAATACAACTTATATAGAGGGTTTTATAACTTATGTACGGTTTAATTTCTATTTAATGTAAATATTAACATAATTATTTTAATTTACTTTAAATTTAAATTTTTCATCAATCTCACTGATGGAAGAAGAAATTAATTCTCTTCCAGAAGTAGGCCATAATTTTGATCCATCCAAAACATAATCAATACCTTGTTCAGCAAACCAATCACGTAATTGTTGACGATTTAGCTCACTAAATAGTAAATTTGAACTAAAACATTCAAAAGAAATGTTAATATTTTATGTTAATTTTTATTTCATACAAACGATGGTCCTTACTTTTGAAAAGAATAAATTTTAGTACTGGAAAAGAAACTTGAACTATTTTCTAATATTTGTTCATTTTGACAGTCGTTTTTTGAATCAACTAAATAGTAAGCAAATTTAAAAAAAAAAACAAGAAAAACTTTTTAAATTTAAAATTAAATTAAGATTATTCTTAAACTTTCAAATGATTTATGAAAGGAATATGATTTTAGATAATAGTATTCATAATTTTTATTATATTCTAAATACTAAATTACCTAAATTTGGCGCCGATAAACATTTGTCAAACTGTGATCTTCTGTTCATTAAATTTGCACATGATTCAGTGATATCATTTAATAACTCATTATTAATATTTTGTTTTTCATTTTTCTTTTTTGATATATTATGTCGAGGCAAACTACAATAGAAACGTGATCCGTGGTTTTTTGAACGATGAAACTGAGAGTTCTACACAAAATAGTAATATGTACCAATTATAATATGAGTGTAACATTAGTGTTAAGAACTACCTATGATTACAACTGGTTTTTATTTCAAAGTAAATATTCTAATGAAATAAAATAAATTGAGGTAAATAAAATAATTTGTTGTGCAGGTATTAGGTAACCAAAATAAGTTGAATATTTTAAGTATTAACACAATACTAAAATAATCATTAAAACCAGAAATACATGGACGAGTCAATCAATGTTTTTCAAATATTATTCTAACTTTAAAAAATATATTTTATTCAGATTTGTTTTTTATTTATTCAGTAGATACTTTTTGTAACATTTGATTATAATCTTTCATAAAAATGAATTGTATTAGTTAACATATTTAATCATATATTTATTAGAACTTACTACCACTTCTGATGTACATGATGATGTCATTGAATTCTGTGCATTTTGATTATTTATTATCATTTCTTTAAGATCCATGTTTTCCTTAGTTAGCCTAACATTTACTAATTTCAAATTAGTTAGCATAGCAATAACTTCAAGTTTTTCAGTTTCTAGTTTTGATTTTAAAATCATTTCCTTCAAAACAATAACATTATTATATTATATCCTGAAAGTAATAATAAAGTATACAATTTGAGTACTTACTTCTTGCAGCTTATTTTCGGCTTTTTTTCTTAAATCATTTTGTTGCAATAGATACTTTTCTAGATGGTTTAATTTTCTTAAAAGAATATCAACTTGATTATTTAACATAGAAACTTGGAGCTTAAAGGACTCTAAATGATCAGAAGAATCGTCAGAATTTTCCTAAAAACATAAAAAAAACTAATATAAATGGATACATTTTATTTAAATTTTAAATTTAATATCTACTTGTTGAATAAAATTGTTTACAGTCAGTCCGTTTGAATTGGTAAAACATTTTGAATTTGAAGTTGGCTCTGAAAAATGTATTAATAGTTGGTATATAATTCATACATATTTTAATAATAACAATACATTTAAAAATATTAATAATGTTAAATGAATAATATATATATTACAATATATTATTATACTATTCAAATTGTTAAGAATTCCTTAAGAGGGCACGTCATACTCAAATGTGTTATATAAGTCTTACAAATGAAGAAATTCAAACATTTTAAGTTCAAAATAATATATTTTACTCTGTTATTAAAAAAAATTAGAGTGAATTGACCTAATTAAAACTGTTATTATCTAAGACATCTCCAAGGCTCTTATTGATATTTTAATTTTTTATAATTTATCAAAAAATTTAACACTTATTTCTAAATGCTTATAATTAAAATAATAACAAAAGCCACTGAGATGCCCTAGATAATCTTGCCTTTACATTTCACAATAGGTCTAATTTTTAAAAGTAACAGAATAAATTGGGTTTATTGTGTACATAAAATTGTCTATGTTGTACGTTTGTAAGACATCCACAACTCAAGCAGGTGGGACGCACAATCTTAATTAAAGTTTTTTTTTTTAGATCATGTAAGAGTAAAAATATAGTTAAATAATAATTTATTTCTTTCAATTTTTTAGTTAGTTTTAATTAAATATAAACCTATTAACAGGCAAATTAAATTAGTTCTACTAAAATGAAGTTACATGTTTTGAAAAAAATGAGAAAATAGACATTGCAGTTAAAATATTGCAATATTCTATACTAGCATAATATTATAACTTATAATGTTAAGACTATCAACGTAATAATAAAAAATACTTAGAAATGATACAAAGTATGTTGATTATTAAATTATTACTTACTTAAATGAATGCATAAAAAAAAATTGAACATTGGAATTAGAAAACAGTTTGAAATGTTCATAAATATGATGATTCAATTTTACATATGTAATAAATACTCTATAGAGTTTTCAAAATGTTCAACAAATGTTCTAGTCGAAATTCATAATATATACAGGATGTAACAAAAAAAAAGAATATAAAAATATTGATTAGAACAAAAGTTATTTCACTTGTTGTTTCATTTATCGGATCTTCTTGTTATACCCTATAATATTGTTTTAATTTATAATGATTTTTAAATTAAAATTTGAAATTATTATAAATAACAATTGTTAAAAAATTAGAATCAAAAATTAATTATATATATATATATATATATATAATAAATTTAAATACATCTTTGATTATCCAAAAAATGTTAATAGGACTAAAAGGTAATAATATATTTTGCAAAAATTATCCAGCTTACTTACTCTACTTGGAATTTAATAACAAGTAAATATTTATTTGGTAATATTACTGCTTTAAAAGTATCCATGCAAAACGTTTAAATTATAATATATAAATTTATAAAATACTAAGCTACCAAAAGAAATGAATATACCAACAAAAAAATGCAAGTAAGTGTAAAACTATGTAAGTGTAATTAACTATATAATAATAAAAAATACATTAAATATAAGAATAAAATATAATTGCAAACATAAATGTATAGACAGTTAAAACGATACAAATGTACACTTATAAATGCAATAACAGCATCTACTATACGTACCTACTAAAATTACAATTAAGTGTACTTAATTTTATAACTAGTAAATTAATTAATTCATTGATGTGCCTCTCACAAATATATTTGGTTTTAGACTGTGAATTTATGAAAAAACTATCTAAACACACATTGCATAGTTAAGTAAAACAAAATAAAAATAATAAATATTTGAAAACTATAGTTTTGGAAAAAAAACTTTAAATCTATAAATCTAAAATACTATGCAACAAATGTAGTATTATCAAATATTTTAATTAAATCTCACCAAAAGTATGGCTTCAGTAGACTGAATTTTCCTATCAATCATATTATATGAATATCAAGTTCATAATATTTTTATGTTTTTAGTTGGTTTATATAATCTTGTTAAGGTATTGTGACAACCTTCCAAAAGAATGCTACCCAATATCTAATAAATGTAAACAAATGAAGGTACTCAAATTTGGTTTTTACAAGTTATTTAATCATGTGTATTCAAATAATTTATTATGCTTCAATAAAACCACACACAATTGTAAACATTGACTGTTCGTCAAATCAACATCAATATGTCTCACATTCAAAATAGGAATTATAATTAGGTACTTATGATATATTATGTCACATTCCCAATAAACTTATTAATAAATAATAGTAAAATGACTAAGTAGTAAGTTAGTACTAAATAAGTTATTTGAGTTTTTAAATTTTTTCTTGATTTTGAGTATTAAGTTAGATTATATTGTATAGTTTTGTTAATAAATCAAGTTTTAAATTCGATTAATGTTCAGTAGACATTTAAAATTGCAAATAAGGCATACATTTCACAGAAAATAAATTATAATTAATATGTATAAGACAGTGAGACATCTCCTTCAAAATTCGGCCTGTCATCTGCCTACAAGAACAGTAGAAATCTATCAAGGGAAAACAGTGTAATAACAGATCGACATACCCGAGGATATAATTCCATCCATTTTTTGTAACGCTCCCTCCAACAGTTTGATGGCATCAAAATGCGTTTTGCTGAGCTTGAGCTCTTCGTCTTGATCGTTGTTCATCATTTTGAAAAAAAGCAAAATGAGCGTCAATGTCCTACATCAAAAAACTAAAAATCGCAATAACGACAGTAATAAATAATGCTATTGACGATTTATTGCTGTAGTCATAAAATTAAAAATACTGACGCTGGGTTTTGAAAATATTTTATTATCTTGTTTATGTAATGTTATACAATAATAATAATAATAATAATAATAATAATATCTAACGTAACATTATGGGTATCGTTAAAATGCTTAGAACTCCGTCGCCCGTGCCGAAAACGATAAATTTGCTTTGTAGATAACACTATCACAACAGCAGTGATAGTTCATTTAAAATCACTGACTTAAACAACAAGATAATATTATTATCTTAGTTCGTGTTTGAAATTAAATAGATGATAACAGATCGCGTACGTTGTATTGCATTTGATTGAATATCAAGGGGTGTTAATATCGCACTGTATTTCTGTTTGTTACAATCATAATAATTAATTAATATATGTTTTTTTTATCCATAAATCAAAGCAACATTTTAATGTTGAGCCGGGTAGATCCAAACAAAAAAAAATTAAAACCAGTCTTGTAAAAGATATGTTTTACAAGCATTCGAGTACAGTCGATAGGTGCACCAGTACTACGGATATAGATATTTATTTTATGCGCATTTGAACACTTTGCAAAAAAAGTATGAGTGTACAAATACTTCAAGGAAAGTGTTTATAGATATTAGATACTTTCAAGTACTGTCAATTTTTTCATAAAATATTTTTTTTATCTTATTAATATCAACAGAACCGATCTTATGTATAGAGAATTTTGCACCTATATTATATATTGGAACATTAAAATACTCAACTATTTTTGGTAAAAAAATTCTAAAATTTTACTTATATCATTTCTATTTTAAGCGATTAACATTTAAATAGAAAACAGTATATAAACTAAAACGAATAATTGAAGTATGTATTTGATTTTAAATAGCAGGACTTGAAATCGAAATAAAAATTTTCAATTTTGTGCATCGATTTTTTTTTATTTCAATTTTAAAAAAATGTATGGATTTTGAGGTTTTACCATATTTTTATTGATGCAGAATGTCGATTTAATTATCCGCGATGTATTATGATTTCGATTTTAAATATAATTTTCTTTTTTTCGATTTTACCTTACATTTAAAAATTGAAATATCACATTAACACTATTATAATTTACTGATTTATTAACTATAACTATACATTAATCTTTATTACTTTTACATTCAAATCAATGTTAAATTTAGTTTAAATTTTAGATTTTGAAATAGATTAACTGTATCAACTAAATTCTGCGGGAAATATTTAATTAACAATGCCCAAGAGCTGAAGTTTAGTTATTGTTTTGGCATTTTTAATAACAGTACACTAAAGACCAACCTAAGATAACATAATAATTAATGAGCCAATCAATGTCATACTAATATACTATTGGACATTTTCAATTTCTTAAAAAAAGATTTTTAAATAAAGTAACAATAAAGAAACACATTACGAACATTCCGATATTTTATTTATTATTGTTAAATAACATAAATATGAATCTATAAATGTGAAAAAAAATGATATTTTTATTACACTTTTTATAAGATAATTAAATCAATTAAAAAATGACTAAGCTTTTAAGAGTTTAAAACGTGATAACTACGAATGAGCGGCATACACGGTACGCATCAGCAAACTGTAATTAGAGTACGACAAACGGACAAAATAATATGATGCTTGAAGATAAAAAGCAAAATAAAACTATTTTAGGTAATTTAACTGTATATTTTATTATTATTGGCTTAAAGCACGACATACATGGGCCAACGACTAAGATATTATCTGATTGCCATAATATTCAAAATATTTGA
>PVMI01058715.1:0-13950 GCA_008528875.1 Aulacorthum solani | reverse complement strand
TTCCCGGCGTGGACTTCTGGCCCGCCGTCACGCCTCAGCGCTGCGGATAGCCCTTTCAGCAGCAGAGGCGCTCATGCCTTCACTCTCGTGCCCTTTTTAACAATACGCACCAGACTGCGTTATCCCCTGTCGCTTAACTGACTGGCATTACCCACCGAAAGGTGGGTTTTTTTATGCCTGACTCGGATTACGCTTTCTTTTCCGCTGTTTCTTTCTCCGAGGCGGCTAACGCAGAGACTTTCCTTTCCGTCTCTGCAGCCGCATCGGCGGAGGCCGCCGCCGCTTCAGCCGCAGCCTCTGCCGCGGTATCGGACTGTTTCTTACCTTCTTCGATAAACTCTTCATCGATGGCTTCGATGTTTTCGCGGTTATCGCGTCCGGAGAGCAGGTTCCAGCAGGCGATAAACAGAGCGGCAATCACCGGACCGATTACAAAACCGTTGATGCCGTAAATCTCCATGCCGCCCAGCGTGGCGATCAGAATCAGATAGTCAGGCATTTTGGTGTCTTTGCCGACCAGCAGCGGACGCAGGATGTTATCAACCAGTCCGACAATCACCACGAAGAAGCCCACCAGGAACAGCCCTTTCCAAAGTGCACCGGTGGCGAAGAAGAAGATCGCCGCAGGCACCCAGATAATGGCGGAACCGACTGCCGGAATAAGGGAGAGGAAGGCCATCAGCGCGCCCCACAGCAGGCTGCCGTCTATACCGGTAAACCAGAATGCCAGCCCACCGAGAATACCCTGAACAATACCGACCACCACCGTGCCTTTCACCGTCGCGCGCGCCACGGCCGCAAACTTCACCATCAGGTGATGCTTTACGTAGGTTGAGAGCGGCAGCGCTTCCAGGATCAGATGCACCAGATAGGAGCCATCTTTCAGCAGGAAGAACAGCAGATAAAGCATCACGCCAAAGCCGACGGTGAAGCTGAACGTCCCTTTACCGATGATAAAGGCGCTGCCTGCCACATACTGACCGCCCTTAAGGGCAAACGAGGAGAGCTTCTGCTGAATCTGTTCGGCGTTATCCAGGTTGTTTTCAGCCAGATAATGTTTTGCCCAGCGCGGCAGATGCTGCAACAGATCGGCGAAGACCGCCGGGAACTGCGCCGAGTTGGTCTGCAGTTTGTGATAGACCGCGTTGGTTTCGACCACCAGCGATGAGGCGATAATAGCCAGCGGCGTGAACACAATCAGACAGATACAGAGCAGGGTAATCAACGCGGCCAGGCCATTGCGTTCGCCCATTCGGACCCGCAGATACGTTTTCAGCGGATGGAAAATCACCGCCAGAATCGCCGCCCATAAAATCGGCGAGAAATAGGGCGAAAGCACCTCGAAAAAACCGAGGGTGGCAATAGCCAGAATCAAAATGAAAAACCCGATGTTCAATCCTTTAAAACGCATGGAAAAACCTCATCTCGAACAACTCTGATAAACCCGACGCGCGAATTTTCTGTGTCTGGCTTTGCTTATGCGGCTGCCTCGTCACTGATTATCGGTCAGGCTTTGCTTTTTAAACGCTGCTGATGACAGCATCATGCTGGCTAACTCTTTGAAATGTCTGGCAGAAGTGATGAACGGGCAATGTGCGTTCGCTGCGTGACTTCCTATAGGTAACACGCTGCAACTGACAGCAGCGCGCTGAATCCTACATTAGCGTAGCGGTTTCGACCATTATTGGTAGGTCAGAGACTCATGATCCCGGGGGATGCTGCCGATAACAGTATTAACTGGATAAAAAACAGGCAATGAAAAATGAGTAAACAGAGCGTCTTAATCGTGCTGCTGACGCTGGTATTAACCGGCTGCGCCACCAAGCAGTATCCGCAGGCGTCCGCGGTCACCCCGGAAGAGACGGCGATGCTGAATTGCAGCGCGCTGGATCAGGAGCTGGTGAAAGCGCACAGCGTGCAGAGTGATATTGAGCAGACCGGCCAGTTCGATGCACTGACCGTGCTGGGCTTTGTCGGGGATTTCGGGCTGGGCAATGGCATTGCGAAATACAATGCCAGCCAGAAGGCGGAGCGGCGACTGACGCAGTTGCAGTCGCTGAAAGCCGCGAAGTGCAGCCAGCGGCTTTCGTAGCGACTGCGCCGGGTCAGCCGAGCGTCCGTTCGCTGACATGCTGCAGCCGGACATTTTCGGCGGCGCGTTTACCGGCAAGGAAGGCGTGATCCGAGTTGTAATATTCCCACTCGCTGTAGCGGCCTGACAGATGAATGTCCTGGGTCAGCAGCCACTGGCGGATCAGCGCCACGTTAGCGCTGCGCGCATGGTCATAGACCACGTAGGCGTAGGGCATATCGACCTCTGAGGCACAGAGCAGCGGATCGTCCGCGGTGATCATGCCAACTCTGATGCAATCCTGACGGCAGCGCTCAATCAGCGCATCCCCCGCCAGCGGCAGCGGATTGGCCGCGTTATAGGTTATTTCGCAGGTTAAGCCGAAACCGCCCGGCGGGTTGCAGTGCGGACTCGCATTGCCCTGCACAAAGATGCGGTGAAACAGCGTATCGCCAGGATAGTAAATCCAGTGCTTTTCGGTCAGGTCGGCGCGGCCAATCCCCAGATTAACGCAGCGCACCGAGACAAACTGCAGCTGCTGCGCCGCCCGTTGCACACTCTCCGGCACTTCATCGCCCATCAGTTTAATCAGCTCCGGCAGCGGCATGGTGCTGATTAATTGTTCATAACGGTAGTGGCGGCCATCCGCCAGCAGCGCGACGTGCGCCTGCGGGTAGAGGCGGGTCAGGGTAGCGTCCGTTTCCAGCGTACATTTCAGGTGCGGCAAAAAGCCGGACATCAGCGCCTGGAAGCCACCGCGCAGCGGATAGCCGAAACGGGCGTTGGGGCCAACCGGTTTCGCCAGCGGTTGCAGCGCGCCATCAATGATCTGCGCCAGATCGGGCAGCGGTACGCGTCCGCCCAGCCATGAAGTTTCCATGTCGGTCAGCGGCACCTTCCACAGTTTCTGGTTGTAGGGCAGGGCAAAGTGACGCGCGATGCCTTTGCCCCAGGTGCGCATAATGAAGTGCTGGAAATCCTCTTCGCCTTCCACCACGCCTGTGCTGCTGCCCTCATCGGGGATCGCGCCATCTGCGCAGCAGTCCCGCCGTGCCCGCGCCCGATCCAGTGGCACAGCGGCGGCGGCCGTTTCGCCATAACGCGCCTCGATAGCGCCCAGCACGCACTCTTTTACCACCTCGACCGGCAAGCCGTGCAGCGCGGACTGGAAGGGATAGCGGGTATAAACGCCGTCGCTGTAGACCCAGGCTTCACGCGCCTGCCAGTGCAGGTTGTCGCCCAGCAACATCTCATACAGCTGCAAGACGTAGGGATCCTGCGAGAACATAATGTGACCGGCATAGTCGAAGGTAAAACCCTGATCGTCAATCGAGCGGCACCAGCCGCCAGGCGTGGCATTTTTCTCCAGCAATACTGCGCCTTCGCCATAGTGATAACCGGCGCTCAGCCCGGTTGGCCCGGCTCCGATAATCAGGCAGGGCACGGCTTCACTCTCCAGCATCAATGGGGTTAACGGCGTGATATTCGCCTGCGCGCTGCCCTGGCTGGCCGACCTTAGTGCGGGCTGACGCTGCGTCAGCGCCTGCTGGATGAGTCCATGAATCTGTTCAGCGGTGCGATCCCATGAGGTGGCATCGACCTTTGCCTGCATCCGTCCCGCCAGCGCCAGCCGTTCTGCGGCACCAATCGCCATTGCCTGTTCACAGGCGGCAATAAATTCCGCGTGGCTCTCTGCCACCGCGACTTCCTCTGCGTAATGCCGCGCTACGTCAATAATCGCGGTACTGACAATCGGCAGCTGCGCCGCCATATACTCCAGCACCTTAGTCGGTGAGATGTAGCGCGTCGAGGCATTGATGGCAAACGGCATCAGACAGACATCCCAGCCTGCCAGAAACTGCGGCAGCGCCTGATAGGGCTGCTGTCCGAGCCAGTGAATATTGTCGCGCTGCGGCAGGCTGGCGGGATCAATTTTTACCACCGGGCCGACCATAATGATCTGCCACTCGGGGTGGCTGTCCGCCAGCGCCGCAATCAGCGGCAGGTCTATGCGCTCATCCAGCACGCCGTAATAGCCAAGACGCTGTGCCGGAATCGCATCCTGCATCGGATGTCGATTGCTGCGATCGCGCGCCTGCTCAAAATGAATAGCATCGACGCTGCTGGGAAAGCAGTAAACCTGAGGATGTTTGTCACGCTTCGCTTCATAGAGGCTGGTGCCGCCGGTAAAGACCAGATCGGCGCGGGTCATCAGCGCGGATTCGCGCTGCTGCAGCTGGCGCGGTGCATTCTGAAAAGCGGAAAGCTCATCCATGCAGTCGTAAATCACCAGTGACGGATTAAACGGGGTCAGCAACGGCAGCGCCATCGGCGTATAGAACCAGATCAGCGGCTGTTCATCTTCCTCCAGCAGCGGCGTCAGCAACAGCAGCAGCGGGGCGATCTGGCTGTCGTGGAAACCAGGCGCGTCGCTGTCGGTATGCGGCTGGATCACCGTGATGTTAGCGGCAGGCGAGCTCTGATGCAGGCCCTGTGGCCCCGCCTGCCAGACCGGCTCTTCGACAAACAGCACGCGATAGTGCTGTGCCAGTCTTGTCAGTAGCTGCTGCGGACGCTGAAAAACAAATCCCCAGCGTAAATGGCTGAAAACAATGAGAACAGGTGGTTTCATAGTGTGCTCCTGACAGGGGTGTTTTGAGGAGTGGATGTGCTGCAAAAAGCGCTGCGCCTGACGTAATGCGTCGGCATAAGGCTGCTGTAGCTGGCGGGCATAGGGATCGGCCCCCAGCAGATCGAGATCCCACAAACCGCTGCGGGTCCAGAAAGTCGTCTCCTCCCATAAGGGACGATCGAGGATCGGATAGAGGCAGATGCCGTGCAGCTCAACGCCTGCCAGTTGCGCCTGCGCAACCTGCGCGGCGATCTCAAGGATCCAGCTTCCGCGTCCGCTGCCGACGTGGCTGGTTTCCGCCAGCAGCAGTGGCCGCTGATAACGCTGCCAGACCTGCTGCAGCATCCGATGCAGCGGCAGGCGTCGGCTGTCGCCCAGATGCCAGTAAAGCCGCCGGTTTGATCCCTGCTCCCACTGATTGTCGTGGTAGTAATTCACGCCAATCAGATCGAGATAGCGTGGTGCGCCGCCCAGTTCCGGGTTAAGCCTGCCGCTCAGCATGTCCCACGCCTGAAACTGGGTGTCACACATCTCACGTGCCAGCACGTCGCTGGCCGGATCGGCGGTATCGGGCACGATATGGATCAGTGGATCACAGTGCAGCAGACGGGCTCGCGGATCGGCCAGCCAGATGGCATCACAGGCTGCCAGCGTAGCGCGCACCAGCTGCTGCTTGGCGGCATCCGCCCGATCCGCTTCAGGGATCGCCTCACAGGTGAACAGCCCTACCGAGATACCCCAGCTGACAAAGGAGATCTCATTCATCGGAGAGTAGACTGGCGCCTGCTGATACCAGGGGGCCAGGAAGCGGGCCAGTGCGCCACAGAAGGCGGCGAAACGGCTGACAAAGTCGTGGTCAAACAGGCTGACGCCAGCGGGCCAGCCGTAGTGGCAGATTGTCCAGCTCAGCTGAATGCCCTGCTGCTCTGCGGCCTGCATCCGGGCCGCGACCGTCGAGAAGTCATAGCGGCCATCGTGCTCACATAACCGCCAGCCGACGCTTTCGCGCACTGTGCGAATGGAAAAGGGGGCCAGCGCGGCATAATCCTCTGCTGCACGCGCCTGATGCTGGTTAAGATCGTTCATCGACAGCGCAAGACCGGCAGGATTGATATGATCGGCACCTTCGTAGCCGGCCTGCCAGAAACTGGAAAAGGGCGTCATGGCATCTCCCGAAAAAAAGCAACACGCTTCCCGCTGACGAGCCGTCGTGAAACGGGTCAGGGCGTCAGGGTATGCATTGCAGACTGATCGATCTGACCACTCTGAACGGACGGGCGATCCATGCCATAAGCCACAGACACTGAGTTGCAGGCATCAGGGCCTGTCGCGGTGTGGACGAGTGAGATAGCAGGTATAGGCCAGTGACGCTATCGGCAGAAAAAGGCTGGCTTCTCTGGATGTTGAAAGGTTTTGCGGAAGCCTTACTGGAAAGTATAGGCAGTAAGGTTTGGTTCGCAATTTATTGAAGTAAAAGAAAAAAGCGCAGCGGTAAAAATTATCCAGCAAGAAACAGGAAGTTTTAGCATGCGGTTTTGCGAACGGCCCGATAACCGCAGCGTGAATAGTGTCAGCGCCATTTTCAGCTTTGTTAACCTTTTCCTCAACATGCAGAGAGGTCAGACTCGCCCACTTTCGCGTTACAGCTTCGCTTGCCTTTTGGCGGGCTGGCGACAAGATTTACTTATCACTGGCCTGAATCTGCGGGTCATCAACGGGTGATGCGACGATGCGCGCCCCCTAAAACAGGATGTTTTACAGACTATGTTCTCATTCGACTGGCACCGTTTCTTACTTAACGATCAACCGGCCACCTTTTTGTTTGAGGTGGTGGTACGGGTCATGATCGCCTATCTGGTGGTGTTCACCTTTCTGAAAGTCTCAGGACGACGCGGCGTGCGCCAGCTGTCGCTGTTCGAGCTGGTGGTGATCCTGACGCTGGGTTCCGCGTCCGGTGATGTGACATTTTACGATGATGTGCCGGTACTGCCGGTCATTATGGTGTTTGTAGTCCTGCTGGCGCTCTACCGCTTCACGACCTGGCTGACGGCGCACAGCCCGCGCTTTTCACGGCTTATTCAGGGCGACGTGATTACCCTGATTAAAGAGGGATTGTATGTGCTGGAGAGTCTGGATCGTCTGAATATTTCTGAAGATGAGTTTTATATGGAGTTACGGCAGAGTGGTGTGGAGCATCTGGGGCAGATCCGGCTGGCGCTGGTGGAGGTCGATGGTCAGCTCAGCCTCTATTTCTACGATGACGATGAGATGCGCGCCGGGTTAAGCGTACTGCCTCCTGAGCACCGGCAGGATTACAGCACTGTGCCGGTCAGCGCGCTCTATGCCTGCACCCATTGCGGCCAGACGCAGATCATTGAGGCTGAGCAGCAGGCTGTCTGCCCGCGCTGTCAGCGACAGCGCTGGTCCGCGGCACTGACCGTGCGTCGGCTGCATTAATCGCCAGCATCCGCTCCGCGTTCAGGACTTGTCGCGTTTGCATCAGCCGGGTTAACGTCGGCGAAGCAGGCGCTGAGCGGGCGCTTTTGCTGTCCCCCGGCAGCGAAATTATCCGCACTTAGCCAGGCACTCAGGGCGCGCTGAACATCTGGCCATTCACGGTCAATAATTGATAGCCAGTCGGTATCGCGATTACGCTGTTTACGCGTCATAACCTGACGAAAACGGCCCTCAAAGCGGAACCCCAGCCGTTCTGCTGCGCGTCGTGATGCGATATTGGTTGAATCACAGCGCCACGCCACTCGCCGATAGCCGAGCGAGAAAGCCTGTTGCAGCAGCAGATAAATTGCCTCGCTGCCGATGACACTGCGCTGCATCAGCGGCGACCAGGTGACGTGACCGATTTCAACAGTGCCGTGTCCCGGCTCAATGCTGGCGAAGCAGACCACGCCGCAGGGCTGCTGATTTGGCGAGCAGACCGTGAAGGACACCAGGGCCGCATCCGCCACTTTATCCGCAATCCAGTGCTGCATCTGCGGCAGAGAGGCGGGCCGCTCTGCGCTCAGCCAGGTCCAGTCGCGATCATCCGGTGCCAGCATAAATGCCTGCAATAGCGGTTCTGCATGATCGATGCTTAGTGGCAGGAGAAGGCAGTGCTGACCCGTGAGTGGCATACAGGGTGGTCTGGTGACCGGTTGCCAGTCGGGCAGAGCCTCACCGACCGGCTGATCAAACTGATTGAGGTTCAATAGCATTCTCCTGAAAGAAAACGGACGGTTAGCCGGGAAACTTATGATGCCGGGCTGACGGACTATCCTGAACCGCGGTTAAACCCGTCGCAGCTTGTTCCCGCTTACCACATAACTTTGCCTGTTACTGACAGAGAATGAAAACCCTTCGGGCAGCATAGCGGCACCGTTACCAAAGAGGTGTGCGTATGAAAGTGAGGCTGGCCAGTGCATTACTGTTTTTGCTGTTATCGTTTGGCGCGTTTTCACAACAGGTGATCAGCGAAAGTCATCCCCATTCACGCAGTGCGCGATGGCTGGAGCAGGGCAGTCAGGTTGATACGGCGGATTCGCCGGATGAACATCTGCTGGAGAGGCGGGAGTGGCGAAGCAGCCTGCAACGCAAGCCGTTCTGAGATGAGATCCCCGGCGGAAAACAGCCGGGGAGCCAGGGGTTAAGCGTTTCAGACCCGTTGTGAAATTATATTGTGGCCTGTGTCGCTGCCATGCCAGGCACCAGAATCACCTTGCGGCACTCCTCTTCGCGTTTGGCGAAAATATCGTAGCCACGCGCAGCATCTTCCAGCGGCAGATGGTGGGTCACAATCTCTTCCGGCGTCAGATGGCCCTGTTCGATCAGCTTCAGCAGGTCGGGCAGATAAGCGTGTACGTGGGTCTGCCCCATCTTAAAGGTCAGCCCTTTGTCAAAGGCGTCACCAAACAGGAAGCCGTGAATGAATCCGGCGTAAACGCCCGGCACGCTGACGATACCGCCACGTCGCACTGCGGCAATACACTGACGCAACGCTTTACCGCTGCTGCCTTCCAGTTTTAGATTGGTGAGCACGGTTTCGGTCATGCTGCCTTTTGCCTCGAATCCTACTGCATCAATCACCGCATCCACACCGCGATTGCCGGTGCTGTGTTCGATAATCCAGCCGGCCGGGTCATCGATCTCATCAAAGTTAATCGGGATAACACCGTAGCGCTCGCGGGCAAAGTTTAAGCGGTAGTTGTTGTGGTCGATCATGTAGATCTGTTCGGCACCCTGCTGTCGGGCGCAGGCGGCACTGAGCAGGCCAACCGGTCCGGCACCGAAAATCGCCAGGCTGGAGCCGGGTTTCACCTCGGCGTTTTTCACCGCCTGCCACGCGGTGGGCAGAATGTCTGACAGGAACAGCACTTTCTCATCCGACAGTACCGACGGCACTTTAAACGGGCCGGTATTGGCTTTCGGCACCCGGACATATTCCGCCTGTCCACCAGGCACACCGCCATAGAGTTTGCTGAAACCAAACAGGGCCGCGGGCGGCGTGATGTTTTTCCGGTTCAGGATGGCACCCCGTCCGCTGTTGGTATTTTCACAGGCAGCATACTGGCTCATCAGGCAGAAAAAACAGTCGCCACAGGCGATAACAAACGGGATCACCACCCGATCGCCTTTGGCCACGGCGGTCACTGCGCTGCCTGCTTCAACCACTTCGCCCATAAACTCATGACCAAAGATATCTCCGTGCCCGGTACCGGGGATTTTGCCGCGGTAAAGGTGCAGGTCTGAACCGCAAATAGCGGTGGCGGTCACACGCAGAATAATGTCATCTGCGGCTTCCAGACCGGGATCGGGAACGTTATCGACGCTGACTTTATGGGGGCCGTGATAAGTTAATGCTTTCATCTGTTCATCTCCTGATGATTAGGGGACGGCGGTCAGACCAGAAGGCGTGGCCACGCACGGGAAAGACTCAGGAAACCTGAAATCGAAACCTGCCTGAAGTGTAGTAATCCTTTAAGGAGTAAGCAGAGCGGTGCAGCAGGCTGGTCAGTTTCAGCCGGGCTGACAGGGCGGCTGCACCTGCGTTGTGGCGACCGTCACGGCTCGGGTGTCAGGTTGCCAGAGAGCGAGGTCGGCAAACGCACGACGATAAACCGTGTCGATTTGTGCCGGAACCTGTTCGATGTAGTGCCAGGCATGCTCACGCGTTTCACCGGTGAGCTGCTGCAGATAGTGCCGCGCGTCGTCCAGCGTCGGGATCTGGCCTTCAACACCCGCCATGCGGGCAGGCAGACCGGTCCAGATCAGACCTTCTATGCCTTTGGTCTTAGCCCACTCTGCCAGTGGTCCCGCTGAGGTCGCTGTCACCGTCATCATCCCGATGCCATCGATACGGCTGTCCGGAATGGCCTCACGGAGGCGCAATGCGCGGCAGGCGCTCTCAAGTGAGGCGGTATTCAGCCAGGCCCAGTACACCGGCACCGGGCTGGCGTTAAGGCAGATCGCGGTCGACAGCTCGCCGCCGTCAGCGATGCGCACAAACTCAATCGGTAGCTCAGGACCATCATGATGCCACTGACTGGCCACCGGCAGTGCGCCAGCTTTCCAGATTAACGATCCCCATCCGAGGCAGGCAATTTTCATTCTCTTCTCCTGTGCACCTGTCGGCGTGATCGCGACAGAATCTGTTTAAGCGTAGTCCGTTGCGCTGAACCGTTACAGGGATCACCTTTTTAGGGGCGGTAAAACCGCCACAAAGATGGCATGATCGCCGCGCAGTCACTTTGCACAACCTGACGGTTTTTTCAGCAATCCATGCGTGTTTATCTGCACGGCTTGAACTTTTATCGTCAGGTAGTGTAAAAAGTGGCGCACGCAATCGATTACCTATGCACGGGCGGGTCAGCATCACGTTGACTGATCCGGTTGCAGCTGAGGCGCAGAGTGGGGCGGACATTTGCCTGCCTGACGGCTCAGGTTACTGGCGGCTTTTAAAACGGAAGATCTGATGAAAACCACGCAAACTGGCACGCTGGGCGCGCTTGAGAGTGACGTCGATACGGGATGGCGTAAAACCGACACCATGTGGATGCTGGGTTTATACGGCACGGCGATTGGGGCGGGTGTGCTGTTCCTGCCTATCAATGCTGGCGTCGGCGGGCTGATCCCGCTGATCATCATGGCGATACTGGCGTTTCCGCTGACCTTTTTTGCGCACCGCGCCCTGACCCGATTCGTTCTCTCCGGTAAAAATCCGACCGGGGATATCACCGAGGTGGTCGAGGAGCATTTTGGTGTTGGTGCGGGCAAGCTGATTACGCTGCTCTATTTCTTCGCTATCTACCCGATTCTGCTGATGTACAGCGTAGCGATCACCAACACGGTTGAGAGCCTGATGGTGAATCAGCTCGGCCTGGTGCCGCCACCGCGTGTGCTGCTGTCGCTGCTGCTGATTGTCGGACTGATGACCATTGTGCGTTTCGGCGAGAAGATGATTGTCAAAGCGATGAGCGTGCTGGTTTATCCCTTTGTGGCGGTGCTGATGCTGATGGCCTGCTATCTGATCCCGCACTGGCACGGCGCTGTGCTTTCGACCCTGAACGTTCAGCCCGCGGGCAGCAGCCTGTGGATGACGCTGTGGCTGGCGATTCCGGTGATGGTCTTCTCCTTTAATCACTCGCCGATTATCTCCTCATTCGCGCTGGCAAAGCGGGAAGAGTATGGCGATGCCGCAGAGAAAAAGTGTTCGCGCATTCTGGCCTGCTCGCACCTGATGATGGTGGTGACGGTGATGTTCTTTGTCTTCAGCTGCGTGCTGAGCCTGTCGCCTGAAGATTTACACGCCGCCAAGGCGCAGAACATCACCATTCTTTCCTATCTGGCGAACCATTTTAAGGTGCCGATGATCGCCTGGCTGGGACCGCTGATTGCCATTGTGGCGATCACGAAATCGTTTCTCGGTCACTATCTTGGCGCGCGCGAAGGATTTAACGGCATGGTTAATAAGGCGCTGCGCAGTCGCGGCAAAACCATCGCGCCCGCCAGACTGAATCGCCTGACCGGACTCTTTATGCTGCTGACGACCTGGCTGGTGGCAACGCTGGACCCCAATATTCTCGGCATGATTGAGACGCTTGGCGGGCCGGTAATAGCGATGATTCTGTTCCTGATGCCGATGTACGCTATCCAGAAGGTACCCGCGATGCGGAAGTACAGCGGTCACATCAGCAATCTGTTTGTCGTGCTGATCGGACTTATTGCCATCTCCGCAATCTTCTATTCGCTGGTGAAGTAACACTTAGCGCAACAGGCGCATCTCAATCCCCCTGGGATGCGCCTGCCATTCTGCCCGCCCTTCGCCATTCTCTCCGTGCACCTCCACGTATTCAGCGATATCGCTCCCTGATTTAAGCCCGCTGCCGCGTTGTTAATGCCGCCTCTCAGACGCATCTGGTTAGCAATAGTTACATTTGGTACTTATCAGCATGGTAGAGTTAACGCGAATAATTATTATTCCCTAAAAGGACAGGAGAAAAATGAAAATCGGGATAGTTGCTGCCACCACACTTTTACTGTCAACCGCCTGTGCGGCTACCACCTATCCGGTCACGGTGACCGATATGGATGGTCAGAAAATTACGCTGCAAAAAGAGCCGCAGCATGTGATTTTACAGGATGGGCGTGACGTGATGGCGCTGGCATTACTTGATCGCCAGAACCCGTTTCAGCGTGTCGTTGCCTGGAACAACCTGCCGAAAAAGCAGGATACCCAGACCTGGGACCTGCTGAAGCAGCGCTGGCCGCAGGCGGCATCGATTGTTGATATGGGCTTTAACGATCAGGGGCAGGTCAATCTGGAGAGCGTGCTGGCGAAGCAGCCCGATCTGATGATTGCGCAACTGCGCGCCAAACCGGCCCTGACGCAGTCAGGCGTGCTTGCTACCCTGAAAAATCTCCATATCCCGGTGCTGTTCCTTGATGTTGAACTTCATCCGAAAGAGAACACCCTGAAGAGCGTGAAAGTGCTGGGCACCGTTCTGAATCGCGAAGCCGAGGCGAAAGCCTACGCCGATTTTTACCAGCAGCGCTGGCAGATGCTTCAGCAGAAGATTGCGCAGGTGCCGCACAAGCCAACCGTGTTTATTGAACCGATTGCCGGTAACAGCGACAACTGCTGCTTTACACACGGTCATAACGGCTGGGGCGCGCTGGTGGAAGCGGTCGGTGGCAAGAATATCGGTTCTGCACTACTGCCCGGCAGCTCAGGATTCGTGTCGCTGGAGAAGATTATCGCCATGAAGCCGGACGTCTATATCATGACCGGCTCTAAACGCCCGAACAGTAACGTGCTGCCGTTTGGTTACGGTGCCAGTCAGACCGACGTGACCGCCACCTTTAACCGCCTGCAGAGCCGCACCGGTCTGGAGCAGATCGAACCGGTGAAACAGAAACGGGTGTATGGCGTTTATCACCATTTTTATAATCACCCTTACAACATTATCGGCATGGAAATTCTGGCAAAAGATCTCTATCCGGAAGTGTTCCGCGATCTGGACCCGACGGCTGATTACCACCACATCGTGACGCACTTTACCGGGTTACCGGATGCGGCAGTGATCCTCAGCACGCCATAACCGCAAAAATGTCAGGGTGCGTTTCAGCATCCTGACTTTTCATCGGCCATCATCCGTCAACCAGAGCGTGATTTTCAGACAGCGCAGGTTGCCCGTTTAACCTCTGGATTGCGTCAGCAACGTTGTCATCGCATGTCCTGTGTTAAGAAAGCGCTAAGCAAGCGTAATATTGTGTAAGTTACCGGATTTTAAGACTTTTACAGATGTCTCCCGCCACAATTATTGCCATGATGCCGATCAACGGTGCCTGAACAGCCGTTATTTTCGGAGGCAGTATCATGAAAAAAACAACATTAACGCTTATCGCTTCACTTTTGACATGCAGCACACTCTTTTCTCAGGCCTCACGGGCAGACGATCGTGATGACGCGCACCGCAAGCCTGTGCCGCATCAGAACGGTGACCATCGTGCTGACAATCGCGGTTCTGACCAGAATCAGGAGCGTGGCAACAACCGTCATGACAGCGTCAATCATCGCCCGGATCAGGACAACAACGGTCGGGGCAGAGAGGCACGTAATGATCGCGACCATTTCGCCTGGCAGGGGCACGACTTCCGTCGCGGGCATCCTGTCCCGCAAGAGTACCGCGGCGACCATTACCGCGTAGCCGACTGGCATGAACGCGGTCTGCGTGAACCGCCGCGCGGTTATCAC
>PVMI01058703.1:0-75402 GCA_008528875.1 Aulacorthum solani | reverse complement strand
GGCAGGCCGGGCGCGGCCCCCAGCTGAATCAGGACGATCTGCTGCAGGCGCTGGAGAGCGGTCAGCGCCGTGCCGCCGTGATCGATGTGACCAACCCGGAGCCGTTACCGCCGGGTCATCCCTTCTGGCACCATCCCGCCATCTGGCTCACACCCCACATTGCCAGCCAGACGCAGAATGAGAGCGCCATTGCGGCACTGCTGGAAAACCTGCGGCGCCATCAGCGTGGCGAGCCGCTGCATGGTGAGATTGACCGTTCGCGAGGATATTAAGATGGAACATCTGGTGGCACTGCGCCGCGACCTGCATGCGCATCCGGAACTGGGCTTTCAGGAGCAGCGCACCAGCGACATCGTGGCGAACTTTCTGAAACAGCTGGGCATTGAGGTGCATCGCGGCATCGGTAAAACCGGCGTGGTCGGGATACTGAAAAAGGGCAGCAGTGAACGCATGATCGGCCTGCGGGCTGATATGGATGCGCTGCCAATGCAGGATCAGAGCGGTACCGAGTGGCAAAGCCGCGCGGAGCAGGTGAGCCACGCCTGCGGCCACGACGGTCACACCGTGATGCTGCTGGGAGCCGCAGAAAAACTGGCGCGCGACGTCAGCTTTGATGGCAGCGTCTGCTTTATCTTCCAGCCCGCCGAAGAGGGGCTGGCGGGCGCAAAGGCGATGATTGACGATGGCCTCTTCAGCCGCTTTCCCTGTGAGGCGGTCTACGCCATCCACAACTGGCCGGAACTGCCGCTCGGCCAGGTACAGACCCGCCCTGGCGCGATCATGGCAGCGGCTGACCGTTTTGATATCCGGGTACTGGGCGGAGGCGGTCATGCCGCGCAGCCGCATCTGACGCGCGATACTCTGCTGGCGACCAGCGAGCTGGTGGTGCAGCTGAATACTCTGGTCTCACGCGCCCTGGATCCGTGCGAAACGGCGCTGCTCACCGTCACCCGGATGCAGGGCGGCTTTTCGCACAACATGATCCCGGCGGAGGCGAACATCACCGGCACGGTGCGCACTTTCAGCCCTGCAGCGCAGGCGACGATTGAAGCACGACTGCGTCAGATGGCGGAGCACATCACCGCCGCCCACGGTTTGCACGCAGAGGTCAGCTATCTGCGCTACTACCCGGCGACCCTGAACAGCGCTGCTGAAGCGCAGTTTTGCCTGCAGGCGCTGACGCAGGCGGGCATTAAGGCTGAGGCCGCGCCCCAGCCCGCACTTACCTCAGAAGATTTTGCTTTTATGCTGCAGGCGCGGCCCGGTGCCTATCTGTGGCTGGGGTCGGCACCCTGCAAGCCGCTGCATCATGCCGCTTACGACTTCAACGATGCGCTGATCCCGCATGGCGTTAACGTTTTTGTCACGCTGATTCGTCAGGCGCTGGCAGAGAAATTTCCCTGCTGAATGCCGCAGGATTTTGACAGGAAATGCCGCTGTCTGAGGAATTACGGCAGCGTGACAAACCAGCGGGTTGCGATACTTGAGCCAACCGAACGTTACGTGGATGAGGGTTTAAAATGCAGAATGTCATGGCAGAGCAGCAAGCATACTCCGATAACAGCCTGTTACTGGATGCACGCGAGCAGAACGTGCCGCGCGGCGTAGTTACCGCCCATCCGCTGGTGATCGAACGCGCCAGAGGCAGTGAAGTGTGGGACGTGGAGGGCAATCGCTATCTCGACTTTGTCGGCGGCATCGGGGTGCTGAATGTCGGCCACAATCACCCGGCGGTGGTCAATGCGGTGACCCGCCAGCTCGGTCTGGTGTCTCATGCCTGCTTTCAGGTGGTGGCCTATCCGGGCTACATCGAGCTGGCGCAGCGGCTGAACAAACTGGTGGGCGGCGATGAGGCGTACAAAAGCGTCTTCTTTACCAGCGGCGCCGAAGCGGTGGAAAATGCGGTGAAGATTGCCCGCTCACACACCCAGCGCTCTGGCATTATCGCTTTTGATGGTGCGTTTCATGGCCGCACCCTGCTGGGTATCACCCTGACCGGCATGTCCGCGCCTTACAAACAGAATTTTGGCCCGTTCCCCGGCGATATTTACCGTCTGCCCTTCCCGAACCCGCTGCACGGTATTACTGAAGCGGACTGCCTGAAAGCGCTGGATCAGCTGTTTGCGGTGCAGATCCTGCCGGAGCGGGTCGCGGCGATTATCATTGAGCCGGTTCAGGGTGACGGCGGCTTCCTGCCCGCTGGCCCGGCATTTATGCAGGCGCTTCGTCGCATCACCAGCCAGCACGGTATTCTGCTGATTTGTGATGAAATCCAGTCCGGCTTCGGGCGTACCGGCACGATGTTCGCCTTCCAGCAACTGGGTATCAAACCCGATTTAGTCACGCTGGCGAAAAGCCTGGGCGGCGGTCTGCCGATTTCCGGTGTGGTGGGGCGTGCGGAGATCATGGATGCACCGACGCCTGGCGGGTTAGGCGGTACTTATGGCGGCAACGCACTGGCCTGTGCGGCGGCGCTGGCGGTACTGGATCTGTTTGAGCAGGAAAACCTGTTGCAGCGCTCCTGCCAGCTTGGTGAGCAACTCAATGCACGACTGCGGCAACTGGCGGATAAATATGCCTGCATCGGTGACGTCCGCGGCGTGGGCTTTATGCAGGCGGTGGAGATCCTCGATTTCGAAACCGGTCGCCCGGATGCGGCCTTAACCCAGAAGATCCTCGACAGCGCCTGCCAGGAAGGATTGCTGCTGATCAAATGCGGCCTGCATCGCAACACCATCCGTTTCCTGGCGCCGCTGGTCACCACCGACTCACAGCTTGAAGAGGCGCTGCATATCTTCGATATTGCGCTGGCCCGCGCCACAGGCCGGTTGGGGTAAAGTGCGATTCCTTATTGATATTGTTAAAGTAATTTGAAAATCTCCCGCTGGTATAACCACTGCGAAGCGCTGGCGCGTTTACGGTAAAGCGTGATATACCTTCGGGAGGTTCTGCACATTTAATTAAGCGTCTATCCCATCAGGCTATTTCATTTGTCAGTCTGAACCTGGTCAGTGCTTACAATCCTCACGTACGCCATGTACGCGCCGGTTGTTCCGCGCTGTCCGTCTCCAGACTGCCTGCAACAATGACGCCTGGCGGGACAGGCTCTGACAATGAGGGGGGTGCTATGAACGGCTTAATGAAACTCGACCGCATCGACATCAACATCCTGGTGCAACTCCAGAAAGATGGCCGTATCAGCAACGTTAACCTCGCCGACGCCGTAGGCCTTTCGCCCAGTCCCTGTCTGCAACGGGTCAAACGTCTGGAACAGGCCGGTTTTATCACCGGTTATGAAGCGCACATTAATCTCACCCGCATTACCGATTCGGTGACGGTCTTTACCGAAGTCACCCTGTCAGGCCATCGCCGCGAAGACTTTATGAAATTTGAAAGTGCGATGCGCGACGTCGATGAGCTGATGGAGTGCCATCTGATTACCGGCGGCTATGACTATTTGCTGCGCTTTATTACCCGCAGCATTGAACATTACCAGGAAGTGATTGAGAAGATGCTCGACGCTCAGATCGGCATCGATAAGTACTTCAGCTATATCGTGATCAAATCCCCGATCATGAAAAGCAGCGTGCCGTTGCGATCGCTGATCGGCAAGCACAATTCGGTGGAGTTCGGCGTGTAGCGGGCGGCCAGGCGTCGCCCTCGCCATGTTTACCGGTGGAGAGAGGGCCGTCACCTGCCTTGTTTCTGCTTACTCTTTCCTGATTCACCCCAGCCGCACTTTTGTTCGCCCATCCGCTTCACTTCTCCCGTTAATGTGCCAGATGCCCCCTCAGCATAAAATTTCTTCATGACGCAAAATTCAGTCGCAACAACCGGTTCTGTAGCGCGCTACAGCCTCAACCGTTGGGCGAACCCTTTTACACTGTTTTCAACCGATACAAGGAGTTGTCATGGACTCATTGCAGATTGCTGACCAGCAGTGGCAGCGCGAGGCGTTCACTGTCTCCACCAGCCGCCAGCGGCTCGACCTGGCGTGGATCCACATCCAGCTGGCGGAGAAGTCCTACTGGGCCAAAGGCCAGCCGCTGGCCAAAACCGTGCGGGCGATTGCCGGTTCGCTGCCGTTTGGCCTCTATCACCAGCAGAGACAGATTGGTTTTGCCCGACTGATTACTGACTACACCCGGTTTGGCTGGCTGTGTGACGTAATGATTGATGAAAACTGGCGCGGTCACGGGCTGGGCAGCTGGCTGGCAACCTGCGTCCGTGAACACCCGGAGCTGCAAACGGTGCATCGCTGGATGCTCTCAACCCAGGATGCCCATCAGGTCTATCAGCGGCTCGGCTGGCGTGTGGTGCAGCATCCCGAGGCGCTGATGGAATTTCCCCCTTCCTGACACTGGAGTTACCCCGATATGCGATACCGCGTTGGCGTGGATATTGGTGGATCCTTTACCGATTTCGCCGTGCTCGATCAGCAAACGAACCAGATTCACACCCTGAAAGTCCTGTCGCGACCGGATCAGCCAGGCAGCGAAATCGTTACCGGGCTGGCGCAGTTTCAGCAGCATCAGGGCATTGACCCCGCTGAGATTGGCTACTTCACCCACGGCACCACGGTAGGCATTAACGCGGTGATCCAGCGGCGCGGCGTGCGGCTGGCACTGTTCGCCACGGAGGGCTTCTGCGATGTCCTGGAGCTGGCACGGCTTAAAATCCCGCATATCCACGATCTTTTCTCCCGGCGTCCTGCTCCGCTGATCACCCGCGATCGGGTGTTTGCCATCCGTGAACGCAGTGACGCGCACGGCAACGTGCTGCACGCGCCTGATCGCCAGAGCGTGCTCGACGCAATCGCTCAGGCACGCGCGGCAGGCTGTCAGGGCATTGTGGTGTCGCTGCTGCACAGCTATCGCAACCGGCACAATGAAGCGGCGGTGAAGGCGATTATCGACGAGGTGGCACCCGAGCTGCTGACCTCCTGTTCCGCTGACATCTGGCCGATCATCCGTGAATATGAACGCACCATTACCGCCACCATTAATGCCTACGTGCAGCCGATGGTGATCCACTACCTGGAATCCTTTGAGCAGGCGCTGCAACGGCTCGGCGTCAGGCCGCCGCCGCGCATCACCAAATCCAACGGCGGGGTGATGGGCGTCGATCAGGCGAAACGCGAATGCGTGCAGATGGTGCTCTCCGGCACCGCATCCGGGGTGATTGGTGCCAGCTATCTCGCCAGCGCCTGTGGTTTTGACAAAATCCTCAGCCTGGATATCGGTGGCACCAGCGCCGACGTGGCGGTGATCATCGACGGCAAAGTGGCACAGGGCAACGGCGAAATCATCGGGGATTTCCCGATCTTTATTCCTTCTGTCGCCGTCACTTCGGTGGGTCAGGGCGGCGGCTCGCTGGCGTGGATCGATGGTCAGGGCGTGCTGCAGATGGGCCCGGACAGTGCCGGATCGCTGCCTGGCCCGGTCTGCTTCCAGCGCGGCGGCACGCAACCCACTGCCACCGATGCGTTCGCCGCCTGCGGCATGATGGGCCATGGCGCGCTGGGTTATAACGCCGTCACTGTTGATGTGGACGCCGCCTGTGCGGCCTGGCAGCCGCTGGCGGATGCGCTTGGCGTCACGGTGCAGGAAACGGCAGAAACCGCCATCCAGCTGGCGATCTCCAGCATGTACAGCGACACCAGCGGGCTGCTGTCGCGCTTTGGTCTCGATCCGCGTGAATTCTGGTTCCTCGCCTTTGGCGGAGCGGGTCCGATGATGGGCTGCTTTCTGGCCCGCGAACTGAATATGAAAGGGGTGATTGTGCCGCCGACGCCGGGCGTGCTGTCCGCGCTGGGCGGGCTGGTAGCAGATATCCGCAACGATTTTATCCGCACGCTCTACGGCGATCTGACACCCGCCCTGGCCGACACCCTGGCCAGTGAAGCCGAAGCATTACAGCAGCGCGCCTGTGGCTGGCTGGCCCAGGAGCACGGCAGCGATATGCCTTACAGCCTGCAGTTCAGCGCGGATATGCGCTATCGCGGTCAGTCGTTTGAGATCGATGTACCGCTGGAGACGAACTGGCTGGCGCAGGCGGATTTCACTGCGCTGCATGACGCCTTTGATCGCCAGCACCAGCAGCTGTTTGGTCACTGTGACCCGCAGGCGCCGGTGCAGTTGATCAACCTGCGGCTGGTGATTGCATCACCGACGCCGAAACCGGTGATTAACCCACTGGCTCCGGCCACGGAACCGGTGCCGGTACTGAAACAGACCAGGGCGTGGATCGACGGCGGCTGGCATCAGGTTGATTTAGTGCTGCGTTCAGTGCTGCGTGCCGGCCATCAGCTCAGTGGCCCGGTCATCATCGCCCAGGATGACTGCACCACCTGCGTGCCGCCCGGCATGGGCGTCACGGTCGATTCATTCGGTAATCTGCTGATCACGGCGAACGAGGCATAACATGGCGATTGATGGACGTAACTTACAGATCCTGGCGAACTACTGCGCCGCCGCTGCCGATGCGATGGCCTTTACGCTGATGCGCACGGCGCACTCCACCTTTGTGAAAGAGACGGAAGATTTCTCCTGCCAGATTGTCAGCCGCAGCGGCCTGGCGTTTGCCTCGCCGCGCAGCTTCGGCGCCCCCTGGTACAGCGGCATCGACTATGCGCCGGTGCTGGCACTGATTGAAGAGTACGCTGACGGCGACATCTGCATTACCAACGACGCTTACGCCGGCAACGTGGCGACCCACTCGCCCGATATCCATATCTGGAAACCGGTGTTCCACCAGGGTGAAATTGTCTGCTTCGTGGTGGGCCACATTCATAACACCGACGTCGGCGGCGCGGTGCCTGCCTCGCTGTCGCGCTCGCTGACCGATATCGTGCAGGAGGGGATTCGCATCCCGCCGCTGAAGATCATGCGGCAGGGTCAGCTCAACGAAGAGGTCGCCAGCATCATGCGGCTCAATGTGCGGGTGCCGGATCAGAACTGGGGCGATTTCAAAGCCCAGCTGGCGTCGGTGAACGTCGGCGAGCGTAAAATCCACGACATTATTGCCCGCTTTGGCATCGCCGATTTTTTGCAGGGCATTGAGGGCATTCTCGATTACGCCGAAGCGCAGGCGCGCAGCATTATCAAAACCATTCCCGACGGGGAATACTTCTATGCCGACTACGCCGATGAAGATGGCGAGGGCGGTTATCCCTGCCGTATCGCCATTACTCTGCGGGTGCAGGGCGATCAGCTGGAGCTGGACTACACCGGCAGCGATCCGCAGCTGGCCTCGTCACTGAACATGCCGACTGGCGGACGTGAGCGACATCCGCTGGCGCTGGTGGGTGTTACCTATGTGCTCTCTACGCTGGACCGTTCACTGCTGCTTAACGCCGGTACGCTGCGACCCACCCGGGCGATCCTGCCGCCTGGCACGGTTATGAACTGTGAAGCGCCCGCAGCGGTAGGGATGCGCTCGCTGACCTGTGCACTGTCGCAGATTGCCACTATCGGCGTCTTCTCGCTGGCGATGCCGGAGCGTTTGCCCGCGAATTCACCGGGCGGCAACTCAATCATGAACATCCGTACCCAGACGCAGAATCGCAGTGTGGTCGCCTCGCTGGGTCCGGTGGGCGGCGGCGCGGGTGGCACGCCGCGTCACGACGGGCCTGACGGCTCCGGCGGTCTTTCAGCCTTTCTGAAAAACACCCCGATTGAGATCAACGAAGCGGAAGTACCGATCCGCTTTCATCGCTACGGACTGGCTCAGGACAGCGCCGGGGCCGGTCGCTATCGCGGCGGTTTAGCCACCGAAATGGCGTTTGAGATTTTCTCGCCCAATACCACCATTACCGCGCGCAACCGTAACCGATCGGTGTTTGCCTCGGCGGGCGTCGTCGGCGGCCAGAGTGGGGCGCTCTCTTACTTCCGTACCCGGCGTGACGGTGAGGTCATCAATCACGGTAACACTGATGTGATCCACTGCCTGCCGGGTGATGTGGTTGAAGTGCGCGGACCCGGCGCGGGCGGTTATGGCCTGCCAACACAGCGCGATGCCGACGCGGTGATGCAGGATGTGCGCTGCGGTTATCTCAGCGTCGCGGCAGCCAGGACGCAGTATGGCGTGGTGGTAGTTGATCACCACGTGGATCGGGCAGCAACGGAGCGCCTGCGCGCCACAATGCCGCAGCAGGCTGCGCACCATTTTGAGCACGGCGAAGCACGGAGTCGCTTCGAAACGCTCTGGACGCCACAGCGTTATCAGTTACTGACCGCCTTTCTGGCAAGCGCGCCGGTGAGCTGGCGTCACTTCCTGAAAACCCAGGTATTCCGGGCAGTGGCAGATATAGGCGAAACGGCGGATATGGCACAAATATTCAGTGATTTGCGTCAACGATACCCGGCAATGGCGAACAATTAACGGCGATTGCCCATCGTCTACTACGCTTTAAGTCTGCATGGACTACAAGGGGAAACGCGACGATGAGCATGAAAACCAGTGATTTTTTTGTCCAGCGCCTGAAAGAGTGGGGCGTCACACGCATCTACGGCTATCCGGGAGATGGTATCAACGGGGTGCTGGGCGCCATTCAGCGTGCTAACGCCAAAGGCGACGGCATCGAATTTATTCAGGTACGCCACGAAGAGATGGCGGCCTTTATGGCGGCCGGACACGCCAAATTCACCGGTGAGCTGGGCGTCTGCCTCTCTACCGGCGGGCCGGGCGCGACCCATCTGCTGACCGGACTCTATGACGCCAAAATGGATCATGCCCCGGTGCTGGCGATTGCCGGACAGGCGGAAGCGACCGCGCGCGGCTCCAGTTATCAGCAGGAGATGAACCTGGATCGCATCTTCTCGGACGTTGCCAACTTCGTTCAGGAAGCTTCGACTTCGACCCAGGTGCGCCATCTGCTCGACCGGGGCGTGCGCATAGCCAAAGCGCAAAACGGCGTGGCGGTGATCATCATCCCTAAAGATATTCAGGATGAAGAGTGGCAGCCGCCGCAGCATCTGCACGGTTTTACCCATTCCGGCAGCGGCTATCAGCGTCCCAAAGTGATCCCTTATGAAGCGGATCTGCAACGCGCCGCTGAGGTGCTGAACGCCGGCAAAAAAGTGGCGATTCTGATTGGCGCAGGCGCACGTAACGCCGCCGTCGAGGTGGTACAGGTCGCCAATGTGCTGGGTGCGGGCGTGGCAAAAGCGCTGCTGGGCAAAGATGTGCTGCCGGACGATGCGCCGTTTGTGACCGGTTCGATTGGCCTGCTGGGCACGAAGCCCTCATCCGATTTAATGCAGAACTGCGACACCCTGCTGATGATCGGCAGCGGCTTCCCGTGGACAGAATTCCTGCCGGAAGAGGGCAAGGCGCGTGCGGTGCAGATCGACATCGATCCCGCCATGCTCGGCCTGCGCTATCCCAGCGAAGTGAACCTGCATGGCGATGCGGCTGAAACCCTGCGCGCCCTGCTGCCGCTGCTGGAGCACAAAGAGGATCGCAGCTGGCAGGAAGATATCGCGCTTCAGGTGCGCGACTGGTGGACGCTGATGGAAGAGCGCGCCATGGCACCCGCTAATCCGGTCAACCCGCAGCGGGTGGTGTGGGAGATGTCGCCACAACTGCCGGATAACGCCATTGTCACCTCGGACTCTGGTTCCTGTGCCAACTGGTTCGCCCGCGACTATCGGGTTAAGCAGGGTCAGCGCGCCTCGCTCTCCGGCGGTCTGGCCTGTATGGGCGCAGCGGTGCCTTATGCGATTGCCGCAAAATTTGCCCATCCCGATAAACCGGTAGTGGCGCTGCTGGGTGACGGTGCGATGCAGATGAACAATATGGCGGAGCTGATCACGATTCAGAAATACTGGCAGCAGTGGGCCGATCCACGCCTGATCGTCTGCGTGTTCAACAACCAGGATCTCAATCAGGTTACCTGGGAGCAGCGGGTCATGGAGGGCAATCCCCGCTTTGACGCCTCGCAGCAACTGCCGGACGTGAAGTATGCCGAGTTTGCGCAGTCGCTGGGGATGGTCGGTATTTTTGTCGATAATCCTGACGATCTGGCGGCGGCCTGGCAGCGTGCGCTCAGCGCCGATCGCCCGGTATTGCTGGAGGTGAAAACCGATCCGGAAGTTGCCCCGTTACCGCCGCACATCACCTTTAAACAGGCGAAAGCCTTTATGGCGTCGATGGTGAAAGGCGATCGCGGTGCGGCACAGATCATCAGCGACACCGCCAGCCAGCTGTTCAATAAAAAGCATTAAGGGCTAAGTGGGGCGGTCGCGCCTCGCTAACCTTAAATCCCGGATGCACTCGCGTCCGGGTCTCCAGTCACTTCATCATCATCAACGGGAGTCTTACCATGACTGCTCACTCCAGCCCTGTCTGGTTAATATCGGGATGTTCGACCGGATTTGGTCGTGAACTGGCGCAGCAGACCATCGCGCGTGGTTTTAAGGTCGTCGTGACGGCACGTGATACCTCTTCCATTGCCGATCTGGTTAAGGGACACGACAACGCGCTGGCAGTAGCGCTGGATGTGACCCACCAGGCGAGCATCGACCAGGCCGTCAAAACGGCACTCGACACGTTCGGCACCATTGATGTGCTGGTCAACAACGCCGGTTACGGCTATCAGAGCTCGGTGGAAGAGGGTGTGGAAAGCGAAATCCGCGCGCAGTTTGACGCCAACGTCTTTGGCCTGTTTGCCCTGACCCGCGCCGTGCTGCCCGCGATGAGAAATGCGCGCAGCGGCCACGTCATCAACATTACCTCGGTGGCAGGCTTAATTGGTTTTGCCAGCTCAGGCTACTACTCTGCCAGCAAACATGCGGTGGAAGGCTGGTCAGATTCGCTGGCGCTGGAAGCGGGACCGCTGGGCATTCGCGTCACCTGTGTTGAGCCAGGTCCGTTCCGCACCGACTGGGCGGGACGCTCCCTGCATCAGACACCGAGCACGCTGCCAGACTATGCAGAGACTGCAGCCGCACGGATGAAAGCCACCGCCGAATACAGCGGCACGCAGAAGGGCGATCCGGCGCGGGCCGCCACGGCGATGATTGCCATCACTGAGCATGATAACCCGCCACGCCATCTGGTAATGGGCGCCTGGGGCCATGATGCCGTAACCAGCAAGCTCAAAGAGCGGCTGGCTGAGATCGAAGCGTGGAAACAGACGTCGGTGGAGACGGATTTTCCGGAGTAGAGGTGAGTTGCGGGTGGCGGAAAGCCGTCTGCGAGTGAGCCAGAAGCTGATAAAAAAACGAAAGGCCCGCTATCGGGCCTTTAAGCGTTAAGCGCTGATCTTAGCTTTCTGCATTTCGCGCGCATTCAGCTCTTTCAACTTGCGGCGTAACAGGGCAGACGACGAGCGTTTTTTCCTCTGAGCTAACTGGGCTTTAATGGCGGGCAGATCGGGTCTGGCCAGCCATTCAGCAATCAATAGTGCCCTTAACTCCTTATACCTGGTTTCGACCGGAGCCAAAGGGGTTGTTTCATCGTGTTTATTGTAAAACGACATAGCAAGCTCTCCCTGTAGTCACTACTTTATAAGCCCGGAAACAGTCCGGGATTAAAGGTTGCGGCGCTTTCTTTGGCAACCCTGTCCGGCGATTGTAGCGTAGTTCATTTTTTAACCCAAGCAAAGCATCGTAGATCTCCTCAAGGGGGGTCGGGCGATTGCGGTCAACGATCTCTCCTGATGCAGCCTGGAAAACAAAACCGCCTATAAAGAAGCTTTCATGGTGTGCCATTAACGCCAGGAGTACGCTTTTGAAAACGACAGCACTGCCTAATCCTGCAAAGCTGATATGGCGGAAATCGCCCAGGCATTCCAGACCATCGAACACGTCAAAACAGACTTCAGCCAGCCCGTTAACCGGAAAGGCGATACCGGGTGGCATCCGGTATCCGATGCGGTTAAAGGTCTGTTCATCTATCCGGTCGCCAACGATGACGGTGTAAGTCTCATTACCGACAACAAACACGTAGCTGTGATAAACCTGACGATCGTAAATGAATTTTTTTCGCCTGATTTCGTAGTTTTCAAGATAAATATCTTCTTCAATGCGCACTTATCATCCCTGCAGGCTGCATGTGAATCTTTAAGCCGTGATTTTTTAGTGCCTGCTCAGACCGGTCAAACATCCATGGTAAAAATGTGGTTATTCATTCCAGCATATCGGCCGCTGTTGCTGATAACCGACATCGTTTTGTAAACCAGCCCGCAAACCATTCAGCTATCACGCCCCCTTATCGCGCAGCCCTGCGCCATCATCGTGCTGGAAAAATAAACAGCCGCCTTCACCTGGCATCATAAGAATTCGATCTTGTATCCCAGCCCGTATTCCATCTGGCATCCCCGTTTCAGACCGGATGAATCACCGCTAACTGGCACGCTTCATGCACTAGCTGACAGGTACACTTTTGGCGAGGTAACCCATGTTTGACTCCTTATTAGACGAAGATGCCACCACGATGGCCGCTCTGATTCGCAGCGGGGACGTGTCGGCGTGCGAGCTGACCGGGGCGGCGCTGGCGCGGATGGAACAGCGGGAACCGGCGATACAGGCTTTTTGTACCCCGACGCCTGAACTGGCAATGGCACAGGCCAGAGCCGTGGATGCCCGACGGGCACGCGGAGAAACACTGGGCGCGCTGGCGGGCGTACCGCTGGCGGTGAAAGATTTAATCTGCACCGCAAACGTCAGAACCACCTCCGGTTCGGTGGCGTACAAAGATTTCGTGCCGGAAGATGATGACATCACGGTGGAACGGTTGCTGGCCGCCGACGCAATTCTGCTTGGCAAAACCACCGCACCGGAGTTTGGTTACAGCGGGGTCGGGCACAATCCGCTGTTTCCGTCGCCACGGAATCCCTGGGATTTGAGCATGACGCCAGGAGGGTCCAGCGCCGGTTCGGGTGCGGCGGTGGCGGCGCAGCTTTGCCCGATTGCACTGGGCAGCGACGGCGGCGGGTCGGTACGCATTCCGGCGGCGCACTGCGGTATTTTCGGCTTCAAGGCGTCGATGGGCCGGGTGCCGCTGTGGCCCGGCTGTCGTGATGAACGCTACCCCGGCGTGTCGAGCTGGGAGTCACTGGAGCACATCGGCCCGATGACGCGCAGCGTGCGCGATGCCGCGCTGATGATGTCACTGATGGCCGGACCGGATATGCGCGATCGCCACTCGATTCCCTGCAGCGATGTCGACTGGCTGGGCGCGCCACACCATCTGCCCGGCAAACTGCGCATCGCCTTCAGCGCAGATTTTGGCTATGTGGCCGTTGACCCGGAAGTGCGGGCAGTGGTCAGCGCGGCGGTGAAGCGCTTTGCCGCTGAAATCGGTGCTGAACTGGAACTGGCCGATCCCGGCTTCCCTGATCCGTCGGCGGCCTTTGGCGCGCTGGTGGCGATGGAGAGCGATCTCACCGGCATGCGCCAGATGATGGCGGAGCAGGGCAGCGAGATGTCGCCGCATCTGGTCGCCATGCTGCAGCGCGACTGGCGGGCGGAAAACTTTACCGATGCCATCACCACCCGAAAAGCGGTCAGCAACTGCCTGTGGCGCTTTATGCAGCGCTTTGACCTGCTGATTACCCCGACGCTGGCGGTGCCGCCGTTTCCGCTGGGGATGCAGGGACCGGAGATCATTGATGGCCGCATGGTCCGCAGCGATCACTGGCTCTCGTTTTGCTATCCGTTCAACTTCACCGGTCAGCCCGCCGCGTCCGTACCCGCCGGCTTAACTGCCAGCGGCTTGCCCGTCGGTCTGCAGATTGTCGGACGTCATCTTGATGATGCCTTAGTGCTGGCTGCCAGTGCCGCTTTCGAGCGCATTCAGCCGTGGAATCACCTTCAACCCGGAATCGCCCAATGAAAACGTCTACCACGCCTGCGCTGGAGCAGGAGTTTGAACATGAGCCGGTACCGCTGTCGCACCGTCATTCTACCCGCTCCGTCTCGGCCGTCTGGTTTGGATTTCCGATGATCCTCACCAATGCGCTGTTTGGCGGCATCATCACCTGGCATCTGGGGTTCTGGCCTGCGCTGATCGCTATTCTGCTGGGAAATCTGGTGCTGTTCGCCTATGTCGGCGCGCTGAGCTGGTACGCCGGTAACAGCGGAATGAATTTCGCCCTGCAGGCCAGACGCACCTTTGGCAGCAAAGGCTACATCCTGGTCTCGGGTTTTCTCTCGACGGTGGTGATCGGCTGGTACGCCTTCCAGACCGGTCTTACCGGCACGGTCATTAATCAGACCTTTGGCTGGAATGCGCTGGCGGTGACGGCCTTTGCCATGATCCTCTATACCGGCATCACATTCCTGGGCGTGCGGGCGCTGTCGGTGCTGGGGATGATAGCCGCGCCGCTGTTTGTGGTGCTGGGAATGGTGGCGCTGTGGCTGATTAGCAAACAGCACGACTTCTCCGTGGTGACGCAGTGGAAGGGCAGCGCCAGCGCAGCCGGAGCAATGAGTATGGGCACCGCCGTCACCATGGTGGTGGCCGGTTTTGCTGACTCCGGCACCATGACCGCTGACTTTACCCGCTGGTCGAAGAATGGCCGTTCGGCGGTGATCGCCGCGTTCTCTGCCTTCCCGGTCGCTAACGTCATCTCTTACCTGTTCGGTGTGGTGATTGTGGCCGTGGGCGCAGCAGTTGATCCGCTGACCAATGGCGGCAACTTCCTGCCGATGCTGATGGGGCACAGCGCCTTTTTGTCGGTAGTGGCCTGCCTGTTTGTCTTTATCAATCTCGGATCGGTCTGCACACACTGCCTCTATAACGGGGCGGTGGGCTTCAGTCATCTGTTCAGTAGCAAAATGCGGCTCTGGACGCTGATCCTGGGTGCCATTGGCGGCGTACTGGCGCTGGCGGGCGTCTGGTCTTACTTCCTGGAGTGGCTCAGCCTGCTTGGCATTGTGGTGCCGCCGTTTGGTGCCGTGATGATCGTGGATTTAATTTTTATGGCGCGCATCAGCGAGCAGCGTCCGGCGCAGCGTTTTCGGGGTACTGCGTTTGCCGCCTGGGCGATTGGCAGCCTGTGTGCGGTGATCGCCCACGTCGCTTTCCCTCAATTTGGTGAAGCGGTTATTGGTCTGGTAACCGCCGCCATCAGCTACAGCGTGATCAGCAGAATGCGCATGCCGCGCCCGGTAATGGAGAACAGCAATGCCCGACTACAGCGTTAATTCAACCCCCTACGCCTGGCCGTTTGACGGCACTTTTACGCCGGCTGACACCGCGCTGATCGTGATTGATATGCAGACCGATTTCTGTGGCGTGGGCGGTTATGTCGACAGCATGGGCTATGACGTGAGTCTGACCCGCGCGCCCATCGCACCGTTGCAGCAGGTGCTGGCGGCGATGCGCGCCCGGCAGTTTCCGGTTATTCATACCCGCGAAGGACACCGGCCCGATCTCAGTGATTTGCCCGCCAACAAACGCTGGCGCTCGCGGCGAATGAACGCCGGGATTGGGGATGACGGACCGTGCGGCCGTATTCTGGTGCGCGGTGAACCGGGCTGGGAGATTATCCCGGAGCTGGCACCGCTGCCGGGTGAGGTGGTGATTGATAAGCCGGGTAAGGGATCGTTTTATGCCACCGATCTGGAGCTGATATTGCGCAGTCGCGGCATCCGTAATCTGATCCTCACCGGTATTACCACCGACGTCTGCGTCCACACCACGCTGCGCGAAGCCAACGATCGCGGTTTTGAGTGCCTGGTGCTGTCCGATTGCTGTGCTGCGACCGAGCTGCGTCATCATGAGGCGGCGCTGAGCATGATCCATATGCAGGGCGGCATCTTTGGCGCGGTCGCCCATTCTGCCGCGCTGCTGGATAGCCTGGGGGTTTAATTTCCCGCGACGACGGGTAAAGGGCGATGTTGATCTTCTGATCTCAGGTGCATCACGCAGCCGGAAAGCCTGAGCACAACGTTGCGCTCAGGCTTTCCACATCAGCGATCACTCGTGCTGCGCGTTGTCTGGCGCAATCGTTTTCATCAGCGCCGCGAGCTGATCGGCGGGCACCGCCTGACTGAACAGATAGCCCTGCAGCTGATTACAGCCCGCATCTGCCAGCGCAGACATCTGCCCTGGCGTCTCGACGCCTTCTGCTGTCACCATCAGACCCATGGCATGACCCAGTTTCACCACCGATTCAACAATCGCCACTGAATTTTCCGCCACGCCCAGCGACTGGGTAAATGAGCGATCGATTTTGATTTTATCCACCGGAAAGTTGCTGAGATAGTTCAGGCTGGAGTAACCGGTGCCAAAGTCATCCAGCGCGATCCGGAAGCCCGCGTCACGCAGCTCCACAATAATGGCGCGTGCTTCACGTTCATCTTCGATTAACACCCCTTCGGTGATCTCCAGTTCCAGGCGTTTCGGATCGCCGCCGTTCTGGCTGACAATCGCCATCACCCGCTCAACAAAGCCGGTAGAGCGGAACTGCACCGGCGAGACGTTGACCGCCACCAGCAGCTCGGGAAAACGCTGCTGAGTGATACAGGCTTCAGCCAGCACCCATTCGCCCAGCGGAATAATCAGGCCGGTCTCTTCGGCAATCGCGATAAATTCACCGGGCGCAATCAGGCCGCGGGCTGGATGGTGCCAGCGCAGCAGCGCTTCGATGCCCACCATCTGCTGACCGCCAATATCCATCAGCGGCTGATACCACACCTCCAGCCCCTGATGGGTATGCAGCGCCGTACGCAGGTCGGCAGCGATGGTCTGTCGGGTCCGCACCGACTCATCCATCGCCCGTTCAAACTGACGATACGTGCCGCGCCCGCCGCTTTTGGCCTCATACAGCGCAATATCCGCTTTGCGCATCAGTTCCAGCCGATCAACCCCATCTTTGGGTGCCAGCGCCAGTCCAATACTGGCGCCACTCCAGACATCGCTGCCAAACAGCGTAAAAGGCTCACTCAGTTCATCGATAATGCGCTGCGCCAGGCTATGCACCTGGCCGATATTATCGACATCTGGCATCACCACGATAAATTCATCACCGCCGATGCGTCCTACCGTATCGCTGGCCCGCACGATACGGCTCAGGCGCTGTGCGACCGCGATGATCAGTTCATCTCCGGCATGATGACAGTGAGTGTCGTTGATAGTTTTAAAGCGGTCGAGGTCGATGAGCAGCAGCGCCACCCGCTGATCGTGGCGCGTCGCCAGAGCCAGCGCCTGGGTTAAGCGGTCTTCGACCAGTGCGCGGTTCGGCAGGCCGGTCAGCACATCATGAAACGCCAGATGCTGTGCCTGAGCCTCCGACGCGCCGAGCCTGAGCATGGATTGCGAGAGGTTCACCGAGGAGTTCCAGAGTCGCCGCACCATATAAAGGCAGAGCAGGGATATCGCCAGTACCGCCAGCCCGGTAGATGGCCCGATGGTGCGCAGCATCTGCGCACCGGGACGGGAGGGGATCCAGTTCAGATAGCCAACCGCCTCGCCCGCCTGCGCGATCAGCAGATAGCGCGCACCGGTTCCCGGCTGTGGCGTTCCGTCGGAGAAGTGCAGCCCCTGCAGCTGATTGCGTTCCGCCAGGCCCGCCAGATAGCCGTCATCAAGAAATTTCAGGCTCACCAGCCGGAAACGCGGCAGGGCATTGCTCTCCCGCTGGATGTTACCTACTGCCAGCGCGGCGGCCCGGTTTGTCACACGGGCATAATCGGCGTTATCGTGGCGGGCCGGATCGTTGACCAGCGAGCTTTGCAGCACCTCACCAATCAGCGGGTCATCTTCAGGGGCAGAGACCGGCTGGCCTTCGCGCCAGACTCTGACGATTTGATTTTGCTGGTCCAGCACCAGAATCAGCTGATGGCCGAACATCTCATACAGCCACAGCCCAATGTTCTCATCCAGCCACCTGCTGCTGTTGCCCTCTGCCAGATGCTGCTCAAAGGGTCCCCAGCGCGACAGGCTGTGCAGCTGGCGCAGATGCTCATTCAGACTCTGTGAAAAAGAGGCTTCAATCATCCGTTGCTGCTGATGGCGGGCCTCCGTATTGGTGAGTGAGGTACCAACAAAGAGCGCAGCGCCTGCACCTACAAACGTCAGCAGTAAGATAGCGACCAGCGGCACCAATACTTCACGCAGGAAACTGCGACGAAAATCAGAGGAAAGTTTAAGAGTGTTAATCATATTGTTGTTTTTCTCAGCAGCAGGGGAACAGCTTAAAAATTAGCAGATTGCACAAAAACGTCCACGCAAAGCGTTGCGCTTAGTGATTCTGGCAACGTTTTTGTTGCCGGATGATCAGGGCTGGCTAAAAAAAGGGGAGTGAAAAAGTGGCTGTGTTGTATCAGATATTTTAATGATGCTGGACTGGCCGGACGGTGACATAAAGGCCACATTCTGCCTCCGTATCAGTAGCCGTAAGACTGGCGCGCAACAGCCTCTCTGGACGCATCACTGCGCATTTCCTGTTAACTTCGCCGCGATGGTTCATACTCATGTGCGCTGACTGTGTTACGAACGGATAGCCGTGAAGACAACGGTTACTGAGTTTGTCACTTATCTGACAGCCTGAGGTTGTCAGCTTACTATAAGGGAAAATAATGCCATTGTTATTCGGTGAGTTATCTGGTTTCCCGTCATGGGTGCCTGTTGTATTACTCGTCTCGCTCTCTTTTGTGCTGGGATTCCTGGCCCGCCTTATCCTGCTGAGGTTCATCCGCTACTGGCAGATTCGTGACAGAAAGCTGTTCAAATCCCTTGAGAAGCATCTTAGCGGCTCGATGTTCTTTTTTATTCCGTTATTAATGATTAATGTCGGCGTTAATTACATCGATTTCCACCCGGAATCTCTCTCTTTAATCACCAATATCATCAATGTCTTTATTATTATGTCATTTTGCTCGGTCTTAATCCGGCTGACCAATGTGGCGCAGGATATGCTTTATATCCGCTATGACATTAATATTTCCAATAACCTTCGTGCGCGCAAAATTCGCACGCAGATTATCTATGTCAAAAAAGTTGTTATTGTTATCCTGGTTCTGTTCTGTGTTTCGCTGATTCTGCTCAGCTTCCCAGGCGTCCGGAAATTCGGCACCACCATTCTGGCCGGTGCGGGTGTCGCCGGTATCATTATTGGTTTTGCGCTGCAAAAGTCGCTGGTCAATCTGTTCGCCGGTATTCAGATCGCCTTTACCCAGCCTATTAAAATTGATGATGCGGTAGTGGTAGAAAAAGAGTGGGGCTGGATTGAGGAGATCAACCTGACCTATGTGGTGGTACGCATCTGGGATTTGCGTCGGCTGGTGTTGCCGATTACCTACTTTACCGAAAATCCGTTTCAGAACTGGACACGCAATAACGCCCAGATCTTAGGCTCGGTGTTCCTTTACGTGGATTACTCCATGCCGCTGGAGCCGCTGCGCAAGCATTTTGAAAAGGTGCTGAGCGAAACCAAGCTTTGGGATCAGGAAACCTCTGTGCTGCAGGTGACCGACACCACCGAGAAAACCATGACCATCAGGATGCTGATGACCGCGCAGAACTCACCGATCGCCTTTGATTTACGCTGTTATGTGCGTGAAAAGATGATTGAGTTTATTCAGCAGAATTACCCGGAAAGCCTGCCGCAGGTGAGAGCGTCGCTGACGGATGGTGGGTCAGAGAAGGTGGGGATAGGGGGAATGGATTAGTGCGTTATTAGAGGTTGGGAGCGGCAGTTTGATGAGATGGGTGAGCATCCTGATTGCTGTTGCTCCGTTCTTTATTTAGAGGATGTCGGGCGCTGGTTGATGTGTCCGCTTTGTGCCAGGAGCGGACAAACACTGTTTGGTGTAGCTTTACTTTGGGTCAAAAAATCTTCAAAATCACCGATGAAAGAAGTAACTACATTGAATTAATTTCGGACAACTGGTGAAAAGACAATAAGGATTTTGTCGGGAGTGTTTACTCGGTATGACTAAAAACCGGTTTAAAAGCAGCAACGGACCGCAAAATCAGTCGTTTTAATTGCTGGCGTAATTCCGTAAAAAATTCTGAGACCACTATAGCCTACTTCAGGCGATTAAGGAAAATATGAGTTTCCCCAAATATAACCAGACTAATTCTCAAGAAAGATTAGGTGTAAATGCTGTCGCAGAAGCTATGGCAAAAATGGGCCAAATTTGGCGTGAAACTCCAATGGCTGACGTTGGAATTGATGGCCAGATTGAGTATGTCAGTCCTGAGGGATTTGCCACAGGAAGAATGATCGCTGTTCAAATAAAGTCAGGACCTTCCTTTTTTAAGGAAAGTAACGGAGATTGGTATTTCAATCCAGAAGATAAACATCGATTTTATTGGGAAAGATTCCCGTTACCTGTGCTCATAGTTATTCACAACCCTGATACAAATTTAAGTTATTGGCAAGATGTTCGCCAAGTATTAAGAGTTACCAAGCCAACAGATACAAAGGGTATTACCATACCCAAATCTAATATTTTACAATCTACAAGTGCTAAACCACTCTTTGGTGGATTTGCAGTCATAGATCAAGATTTTATGTCGGTTGAAAATGTTCTTGATTATTTAATTAAGGCTAAAAGTAAAAATGCCTTATTTCCAGTCACATATTTAAATCTTTTCTGCTCTGGGCTAACTAATATCTGTCGCTCTTTGTATTTTAATATGGATGTAGCACTGACTGTAGCAGAAATAGAGTTGGAAAATCAAAATTCACCTTTTGGTGTCGGAGTGGGCGAATCAGAACATGACTTTCTTTTTAATTATATAAAATTCATCGTACACCAGCATATAGCTGATGTTGATTTCTCTGACTGTATGATTGACTGGCATGATCGTCAAATGCAGCCATCTTTTATGGCACCTCTGACGTCCAGAGGTAAAAAATTAGTCCGGCTCATTCATGAATTAGAATGTAGGTTAAAGTCGGAAGGTAAAATTGAAGATACTGGAAATTTACACGCTGCACAGGAAGGTTTTGTGAGATTGCTATTTACCCCAAGCGAGATACAAAGGATTGAACTTACGAACAAAGTTCAGCGGGAATACTTAAAAGATGCCTAACAAGCACATGTCGTCGTACTAGTTTTCTGCTGCACTTCAAAACCGTCGCAAATGTGAGCGTTACTCCCGCAATTCGCTCACAGCGGACTTTGCCCAGAGCGCATCACTGCAGCGTGCCAAAGTGAAAGTAAATTGTAATATTATCAATGTAAATATTGGTGGATGGTGTTCTATTATCTTGAATTATAAATTTTGTGTCTTATTATAATGGGAATTGTGATGGAATTTAATGATCATACCGGTGTTATGGAAGATAAAGACGTTGCAATTGGTTTGGAATGGCTAGGCCAGATGCAGGGTGATAACAACAAATTCCAGACACGTCTGCAAAGCGCACAGCATAACTATATTTGTGTGACCAATGATGCAGAATTTTTTGGCAAGGATTTTGACATCAATCTTTATGGTAAGGATATTGTCGCGAGTTTCTTCGCACAGGCGAAATCTTTACTTGATAACAGGAGGGCTTACGACATCAGCATAGCATCCCATATAATTCCTTGGGTTAAGCAGCTTGGTAGAAACTGCCACCTCATTAATGACATTCCGGGCGCCCGGGAACGGGCTAAACGTATGTTAGATGAGGAAAAGGTTCATCCCGACACAGCCTTGTTTGAATTAGTCATTGCCGGTAACTATGCCGATAAAGGGTATCACGTAGAATTTATACCTGAGCAGAAGGGGATAGCTAAAACACCGGACCTCAAGTACTTCGATAATAAAGACCAGGCATTTTACATTGAGTGTAAAAGACTACAAAAAGGTAAATATGAGACAGATGAGAGAGGGCTTCATAACAAATTGATAAATCTTACAGGCGCATTAAATATTCTAGAAACCTTTAATATTTGGTTAGATGTCACTTATAATTCTGAGTTGAAAGATATTCCTGATGACTATATTTATGGGCATCTCAAAAATTTTAATAACCGCTATTATGCTTGGGATGATTTTCATGGGCGGGGGATAGTGAAAGCGATTAATCTCTACAAAGTGCATGAAGATATTTTAAAAAATGGTTCCGTAATGTTTAGTACCAAGTTTGCACGTCTGATGAAGGGGGCAGCATTGCGTGATGAATATTACAATATATATGCACGTGCAAAACCAGATAACCGTGACCCCCGATTCATTGAGTTTGTGGAGCAAGCATCATTGGTCACATGGCGGTGCATAAACCCAACATCTTTTGAGAGCCGTTCAAAACATGTAACTTCACTGCTGAAAACAATCGACGATCAGCTTCTAACATATGGTCCCGGAATCGCTCATATCGCAATTGATGTCGATATCCAAGGTGATGTTGCCGACAAACGTCGCCAAAAAAATGATGAAGCTATCTCCCGCTTTGCGCCCCGCTCAAATCTGTGCAGGACGATGGTTCATTATATGGTGCCCAGAATTGATGAGGATTCCGCTTGGATGGTGGATGAAACTTTTGATGAAAGGCTGAGCTATCGTCCCGAGCTTAATTTAACGCCCCAGATTGCTGTTTTTACGGACTCCCAAATCTTAGACAATGATCTGCCAGGATGGCGTCAGTAGCCCATCAAAGCTGGGGGCGCCCGGCGTGTTTAGCTCCATTTGTCCACGTTAGTAAGTGGGGAGTCTCGCTGGCCTATTTCCCGTTGATTAATACACAAACAAACTAGTAATAGCCGGGGCGACTTAATCGCGAGCTTCCGGTTTTCGCTCATAGCGGACCAAACCTTTTTTCGGCCCATATTTGCTCTTCAACACTCTCCGAAACCTTACTGATATTGTCACTCTGGCCTGACCGAATAGAGAGACGATAACTGCTTTAGCTCGACTTGAATTATTTCAAGTGGGCAACACTCAGCATACGATTCAAACCATCCATTACGGTCAATAACGCGCACTAACGACTCAGATCACAACTGAAACTCACCCTAAGAATCTCCTCAACGCACTCAGCAGGCGAAAATTCCGCCGTATCCAGCTTCAGATGCTCTCTGCTCCACGGTTCATAAACACGATCCACAACGGCTTGCCAGTCAGGCACTTTTAAACCAGGAATATCTGAGATTCTGTTCTCTACACGGGCACGATGCTGTTCTGGATCCGAACAGAGGATTTCAATTTCCAGAAAGGGAACACCTGATGATAGTGCGATATCACGAAAACTATCACGTACAAGATTAAGGTCATTCACCGAGTCAGTGATAACCGGTAATCCCCGTTTCAGATTGTCCCGCGCAAGCTCATAAAGGATGAAGTAGCCTTCAGGGCCAATATCCCTGAAAGTTGCTGAACTATTACGCAGAGCCTGTTCAACTGTGTCGACGCGTAAATACACCGCTTTTAATTTTTCAGATAACATTTTAGCGATAGTGCTTTTTCCGCTACCCGGAAGGCCACTAAAGATGTAGAGCATAACAACTCCTGTTTTAACCCGCGCTCCAGTGGTAAATCAAACGCATTGATACATCAATCTGCGAGAAATTATGCGAACCCGTGTCGGATGACCGCCACCCTTTGCCAGCAGCGGGCAGTGTTTATTCCACTTCTGCCCGGTTATTCATCTGGCAATGCTTTAACATCCGCAGCGATAATTGCAGGCAGGTGTCGGGTAATCTTTTCTACCGGCCAGTCCCACCAGGCCAGCTTCTCTAGTCGGGATATGGTTTCATCGGTAAAACGCTGCCTGATAACTCTGGCCGGGTTGCCACCCACAATCGAATAGGCCGGGACATCCGACGTCACAACAGAACGTGACGAAATGATCGCGCCGTTGCCAATTTTAACGCCTGGCATAATCAGCGCCTGATAACCCATCCATACATCATTACCAATCACCGTATCGCCTTTATAGGGCAGATCGCCGGCCTGAGGCTGGGCTGTTTCCCATCCGTTTCCGAAAATGTAAAACGGAAAAGTGGAGAAACCCGCCATGTTATGGTTTGCCCCGTTCATGATGAACTGAACGCCTCTGGCTATCGCGCAGAATTTACCAATGATCAGTTTGTCACCAATAAAGGGGAAGTGATAAAGGACATTGCGCTCGAAGTTTTCTGAGTCTTCAGGATCATCATAATAAGTAAAATCCCCGATTATGATGTTGGGGTTTTTCACCGTATTTTTGATAAAACAAACCTGTGGGAAGCCTTCCATTGGATGGGGATTAGCGGGATCCGGTCCGTACATACTCTCTCCTAAGCGCAACGTTAGTTCGTTCCAGTGTACACCATGAAACCCGTCGCTCCTTTCGTGCAAGCCCGGTCTTCATTATCTGCTCATCGCGCGCCGGTCCCGGCTGTATTGCCGGCTCCAGTTTCCTCTTTCCGGGGTGGGTCCGGCAGAGATTCAGCTGATATACAAACGGCTGTTAATTCTCTTTGTGTGCAAAGAAATCTGATTCCTGTAAATTAAATTTTTCTGCATTCTGATAAAGAGTTTTACATGCTGACCGGACTCAATCACCTCACCCTCGCAGTTAGCAACCTGGCCAGTAGCCTGAATTTTTATACGGAGACCCTGGGATTCATCCCCAAAGCGGCATGGGATCACGGCGCTTATCTTTCGCTGGGTGAACTCTGGCTCTGTCTCTCTGTGGATACTGTCTCTGCTGGAAATGATTACACACACTATGCATTCACTATTCCTGGTGACGAATTTGATGCGTTCGTTGAGCGATTGAGAGCGGCGGGTGTGACAGAGTGGAAGCGCAATAAAAGCGAGGGGAACTCCTTCTACTTTCTGGACCCCGATGGCCACAAGCTTGAAATCCACGATGGCGATCTTGAGAGCCGTATCAGAGCCTGCCTTGCTCAGCCTTATCAGGGAATGACGTTCTTCTGATTGATTGACTCCTGGCCCGGCAGAGGAAATGATCGCTTAAGCGGGGGCTATCACCCCATGCCCGGCGGTTTCCTGCCAGTCACTCACCCTGACAAATGCTCCTCATTTTTCAGCCACCACATTCACCTCTCCTTCACCCCCGCGTCACGGTTCTGTCATCTGATCCCCTCAAGCTAACACCATCCCGCAGCGTCTTTTCACTGCGTTCCCACTCTGTAACCCGTGAGGATTTCATCGTGATGGAGTTATCCAGACATCCGACCACTGTTTATCAGGCTGTTGCCGCACAACTGGAGCAGGCGCTGAAAGAGCGCTACCGCTGCGGCGACTATCTTCCTTCCGAGCAACAGCTGGCCGATCACTATGAGGTGAATCGCCACACGCTGCGTCGGGCGGTGGATGAGCTGGTGCACAAAGGGCTGCTGCAGCGCCGTCACGGCGTCGGCATCCTGGTTTTGATGCGCCCTTATGACTATCCGCTGCATGCCCAGGCGCGATTCAGCCAGAACCTGCTTGAGCAGGGCAGTCATCCCACCAGCGAACGGCTGCTGGCGGTGCTGCGTCCGGCCAGCAACGACGTTGCCAATGCGCTGGGCGTGAAAGAGGGCGACAACGTCATTCATCTGCGCACCCTGCGACGCGCCAACGGCGTGCCGCTCTGCCTGATCAACCATTTCCTCGCCGACCTCAGCTGGTGGCCACAGCTTCAGCAATTTAACAGCGGGTCGCTACACGACTTCTTAGTGGAGCACACCGGCAAGCAACTGGTACGCACCCAGACCCGCATCAGCACCCGCCGGGCGCAGGCCAAAGAGTGTCGGCAGCTCGACATCGCGCTGCATTCGCCGCTGCTCTGCGTGCGGACCCTGAACAAAACCAGTGATGGCGCGGTGGCGGAATACTCCGTCAGCCTGACGCGCGGCGACATGATTGAACTGACTCTGGAGCACTAATGGAACAGCAAACGGATCGCCAGCGCTGGCTGTCGGTGCTGGCGCACAGCAGCGCCGCGTTGCTTGAGACGCACTGGCAGGCGCTTAACCTCCAGCCCGCCTTTACCCTGATCCGTCCGGCAGAGATCGGGCTGACGCGGTTGCAGGCGCGGATGGGTGCCACCGGCAAACGCTTTGTGATGGGTGATGCCACGGTGACGCGCGCGGTGGTGCAGCTCAGCGACGGCACTCTGGGTTACAGCTACCTGTTAGGGCGCGACAAAGCCCATGCCGAACGCTGTGCCCTGCTGGATGCGCTTTTACAGCAGCCGGAAACCCGGCAACTGCTGGAAGAGAAGATTATTACCCCGCTGGCGGCGTGGCGCGATGAGCAGCGACAGCTGCGCGCCCGTGAAATCGCCAGCAGCAAAGTGGATTTCTTTACGCTGGTTCGCGGAGATAACTGATGACTTTACTGGCAAGTTTTAACCATCCGGTGGCGGATGCGCAGCGCGCGTTTCGCCGCATTCTGAAAGCGATGAGCGAACCGGGCGTGATGGTCTCGCTGCCGCTGCAACAGGGCTGGGGCGCACTGTCACCGGCGGCCACGGCGCTGCTGCTGACGCTGGTCGATCAGGAAAGCCCGGTCTGGCTGGATGCGGAAATCGACAACGAACAGCTGCGCAACAATCTGCGCTTCCATACCGGTGCGCCGATCACCACGCAGCAGGATGCGCCTTTTGCCCTGAGCCATGCGGCGGCGCAGCCCGACCCGACGCAGTTCGCGGCCGGTGACAACATTTCACCAGAAAAAAGCACCACGCTGATTATCGAAGTGCCGTCGCTGAATGGCGGCCTGACGCTGCGCCTCTCCGGCCCTGGCCTGCGGGAAACCCGCGCCATCGCGCCACAGCTGCCCGAAAGCGTGCTGGAATATCTGCGCACTCGTCCGCATCCGTTTCCACAGGGCGTGGACCTGATCTTCACCTGTGGCGAAGCGATCATGGCCGTGCCGCGCACCACCGTTGTGGAGGTGTGCTGATGTATGTCGCGGTAAAAGGGGGCGAAAAAGCCATTGCGAACGCCCATCAGTTGCAGGCCGATCTGCGGCGCGGCGATCGGGCGGTAGCCGAACTCGGCTGCGATCAGGTGGCGCAGCAGCTGGGACTGGCGGTGGATCGGGTGATGACCGAAGGCGGGATTTACGATCCCGAACTGGCGGCGCTGGCGATTAAACAGGCCAGCGGCGATCTGGTCGAGGCGATCTTTCTGCTTCGCGCCTATCGCACCACGCTGCCACGCCTGGCGGAGAGCACGCCGCTGGCGACCGGTGCGATGCGCATCGAACGCCGCATCTCGGCGGTCTATAAAGATCTGCCGGGCGGCCAGGTGCTGGGACCAACTTACGACTACAGCCACCGGCTGCTCGACTTCACCCTGCTGGCCAATGGCGAAACGCCCGCCGCGCCGCGTGACGATCGTTCGGTGCCTGATCAGTGCCCGCACATGTTCAGCATGATGAGCGATGAAGGGCTGGCCGCCGCCGAGATGGATGACGGCAGCGAGCCTGTCGATATCACTCGCGAGCCGATGAGCTTTCCCGCCTCACGCGCCGCGCGGCTGCAACAGCTGGTGCGTGGCGACGAAGGCTTTCTGCTGGCGCTGGGCTACTCGACCCAGCGCGGCTATGGCCGCACCCATCCGTTTGCCGGCGAGATCCGCACTGGCACTCTCAGCGTCAGTATCTGTCCCGAAGAGCTGGGTTTTGAGCTGGAGATCGGTGAACTGCTACTGACGGAGTGTGAAATGGTCAACGGCGTTGCCCACAGCGACGACACGGCGCCGCACTTTACCCGGGGTTATGGGCTGGTGTTTGGCCGCGCCGAACGCAAAGCGATGGCGATGGCGCTGGTGGACCGGGCGCTGCAAAGCCGCGAACAGCATGAGCGTGTTACCAGCCCGGCGCAGGATGAGGAGTTTGTGCTGTCGCACGCCGACAACGTGGAAGCCGCAGGCTTTGTCTCGCATCTCAAGCTGCCGCACTACGTCGATTTCCAGGCGGAACTGGAACTGCTGAAACAGCTGCAGCACGATTATCAGGAGCGCAACCATGGCTGAACTCACCGGCTATAACAACGGCTATCTCGACGAGCAGACCAAACGCACCATCCGCCGCGCCATCCTGAAAGCGGTGGCGATCCCCGGCTATCAGGTGCCGTTCGCCGGACGTGAGATGCCGATGCCCTACGGCTGGGGCACCGGCGGCATCCAGATCACCGCCAGCGTGATTGGCGATCAGGATGTGCTGAAGGTGATCGATCAGGGCGCAGATGACACCACCAATGCGGTGTCGATCCGTCAGTTCTTTAAGCGGGTCAGCGGCGCTGCCACCACCGAGCGCACCGCCGATGCCACCCTGATCCAGACCCGGCACCGCATCCCGGAAACGCCGCTGGAAGAGGATCAGATCCTGATTTTCCAGGTGCCGATCCCGGAGCCGCTGCGCTTTATCGAGCCGCGTGAAACCGAAACCCGCACCATGCATGCGCTGGAGGAGTACGGCATCATGCAGGTGAAGCTGTATGAAGATATCGCCCGCTACGGCCACATCGCGACAACTTACGCCTATCCGGTCCGGGTCAACGATCGCTACGTGATGGATCCTTCGCCCATTCCCAAATTCGACAACCCGAAGATGCACATGATGCCCGCGCTGCAGCTGTTTGGTGCCGGGCGTGAAAAGCGCATCTACGCCTTACCGCCTTACACCCGTGTGGAAAGCCTGGACTTCGACGATCATCCGTTCACCGTGCAGCAGTGGGATGAACCCTGCGCGCTGTGCGGCTCGCGCCACAGCTATCTCGATGAGGTGGTAATGGACGATCAGGGAACGCGGATGTTTGTCTGCTCCGACACCGACTTTTGCCATCAGCAGCAGGAACAGCAACATGCACAGTGAACAGCCGCTGCTTGCGGTGAACCAGCTCACCCACCTTTATGCGCCGGGCAAAGGGTTTGAGCAGGTCAGTTTTGATCTCTGGCCCGGTGAAGTGCTGGGCATTGTCGGCGAGTCCGGCTCCGGTAAAACCACGCTGCTGCAGAGCCTGTCAGCGCGTCTGACGCCGCAGCAGGGCAGCATTCTTTATCAGAACCGCGACCTCTATCAGATGAGTGAAAGCGATCGCCGTCGCCTGCTGCGCACCGAATGGGGCGTGGTGCATCAGCATCCCATGGACGGGCTGCGTTCGCAGGTCAGCGCGGGCGGCAACATCGGCGAACGGCTGATGGCGACCGGACAGCGCCACTATGGCGATATCCGCGCCGAAGCGAGCCGCTGGCTGCAGGCGGTGGAGATTGATGCCGGTCGCATCGACGATTTGCCCACCACCTTTTCCGGCGGCATGCAGCAACGGCTGCAGATCGCCCGGAACCTGGTGACGCAGCCGCAGCTGATGTTTATGGATGAGCCTACCGGCGGACTGGATGTGTCGGTGCAGGCGCGACTGCTGGATCTGCTGCGGACGCTGGTACGCGAACTGAATCTGGCGGTGGTGATTGTCACCCACGATCTCGGCGTGGCGCGACTGCTGGCGCATCGCCTGCTGGTGATGAAGCAGGGGCGGGTGGTGGAGAGCGGTCTGACTGACCGCGTGCTGGACGATCCTCATCATCCTTACACTCAACTGCTGGTCTCTTCGGTGCTCAATTAAATGACAACTATCACTCCGCGCCTGCGGGTAGAGAATTTGTGTAAAACCTTTGTGCTGCATAACCAGAACGGCGCGGCGCTGCCGGTGCTGCACAACGCCAGCCTGACGGCAGGCGAGGGCGAATGCGTGGTGTTGCACGGTCACTCCGGCAGCGGTAAATCCACACTGCTGCGCGCGCTTTACGGCAACTATCAGCCCGACAGCGGCCACATCCGGGTCGCGCATCAGGGCGAGTGGATCGACATGGCGCAGGCATCGGCGCGCCAGATTATCGCCCTGCGCCGCGACACGCTGGGCTGGGTCAGCCAGTTTCTGCGGGTGATCCCGCGCGTGCCGACGCTGGAGATTGTGATGCAGCCGCTGCTGGAGCGCGGCGTCGAGCGTGCCTTATGTGAAGCACGTGCCGCCGAACTGCTGACCCGGCTCAACGTGCCGCAGCGTCTCTGGTCGCTGGCCCCGTCCACTTTCTCTGGCGGAGAGCAGCAGCGCGTCAATATCGCTCGCGGCTTTATCGCCGACTATCCGGTGCTGCTGCTGGATGAACCCACCGCCTCGCTCGACAGTGTCAACAGCGAGGCGGTGGTGAGCCTAATTGAACAGGCGCGCGCCCGTGGTGCCGCCATCGTCGGTATTTTTCACGATCGGGCGGTGCGCGAGCGGGTAGCGGACCGGCTGCACCTGATGCACCCAATCGAGACAGGAGCGCAGGCATGATCATCAATAACGTCAGACTGGTGCTGGAAAACGAAGTGGTAACCGGATCGCTGGAGTTTCGCGACGAGCGCATCAGCAGCTTCAGCGAAACCACCAGCCATCAGCCGGGCGCGCTGGATGGCGAAGGCGCCTGGCTGATGCCGGGTCTGGTGGAGCTGCACACCGATAACCTCGATAAGTTTTTCACGCCGCGTCCGAAAGTGGACTGGCCGGCACACTCGGCGATGAGCAGCCACGATGCGCTGATGGTCTCCAGCGGCATTACCACGGTGCTGGATGCGATTGGCGTCGGGGATGTGCGCGACGGCGGGCACCGGCTGGATAACCTCAGCAAGATGATCGACGCCATCCGCGACAGCAACCGCAAAGGTCTGAACCGGGCCGAGCATCTGCTGCATCTGCGCTGTGAACTGCCGCATCCCACCACTGCGCCGCTGTTTGAAGCGCTGATGGGCACGCCGGAGCTGGCGCTGGTGTCGCTGATGGACCATTCACCAGGACAGCGTCAGTACGCGTCCCTGACGAAGTATCGCGAATATTATCAGGGCAAATATCAGCTCAACGACACGGAGATGGATCAGTTCGAGCATGACCAGCTCACCCTGGCAGCAGCATGGTCACAGCCCAATCGTCAGGCGATTGCCGGACTCTGCCGGGAACATGGCATCGCCATTGCCAGCCACGATGATGCCACCGCGGCGCACGTTGAAGAGTCTCACGCCGCGGGCAGCCGCATTGCGGAGTTTCCGACCACGCTGGAGGCGGCACGTGCCTCGCGTTATCGCAATATGCAGGTGCTGATGGGCGCGCCTAACATCGTGCGCGGCGGCTCGCACTCCGGCAACGTCGCCGCCTGGGAGCTGGCGTCACACGGCCTGCTGAATATTCTCTCCTCCGATTACTACCCGGCGAGCCTGCTGGATGCGGCGTTCCGGCTGGCAGATGATGAGCGCAACAGCCTCGGCATGGCGCAGGCGATTGCACTGGTCACCTGTAACCCGGCGCGTGCCTTAGGGCTCGAAGATCGCGGGGTGATCGCCGAAGGCTGCCGCGCCGATCTGGTGCTGGCGCATACCGCACACGGCTACCCGCACGTGCGGCACGTCTGGAGCAAAGGCCGGCAGGTGTACTGATGGCGCGGCTGATCTGGCTCACCGGTCCTTCGGGTTCGGGTAAAGACAGCCTGCTGGACGCGCTGCGGGCAGCACCCCCGCCACGGCTGCTGATCGCCCATCGCTACATTACCCGCGCCGCCGATGCGGGCGGTGAAAACCATGTGGCGCTGACCGAGGCGGAGTTTGCCCGTCGTGCCGCGCTGGGACTGTTCGCGGTGAGCTGGCAGGCGCACGGTTTCAGCTATGGCATTGGCTGTGAGACGGAACAGTGGCTGCTGCGCGGGCAGAATGTGGTGGTGAATGGTTCGCGGCTGCATCTGGCGCAGGCGCAGGCCCGTTTCGGCTCGCAGCTGCTGCCGGTCTGTCTGCAGGTCACGCCCGCCGTGCTGGCCACGCGGCTGCGCCAGCGCGGACGGGAAGATGAGGCGGAGATCGCCCGGCGGCTGGCGCGCGCCGCACAGCCGCAGCCCGATGGCTGCCTTATCCTCAACAACGACGGCGCGCTGGCGGATACCGTGTGCCTGCTGCGTCAGATACTGGAGGCGCATCAATGAAACTCTCTTATCCTGGCACCGGCGGAGACAGTCCGGCATCGACATCCGCCACCGAAGGCGCTTCAATGAAACTCACTTTTCTGGGTACTGGCGGGGTCACTGCCGCACCGCTGCCGGGCTGCGACTGTCGCGCCTGTCAGCGTGCGCAGCTCAACAGCGGCTACGCGCGTGCACCCTGCAGCGCGCTGATTGAGTTTGGTCGCGAGCGCATCCTGCTGGATGCCGGTCTGCCGCTGCTGGCGTCGCGCTTCCCGCCCGGCACGCTGACACGCATTCTGCTGACTCACTACCACATGGATCATGTGCAGGGGCTTTTTGCACTGCGCTGGGGAGTGGGCGCGCCGATTCCGGTCTGGGGTCCACCCGATCCGCGAGGCTGTGACGATCTCTATAAACATCCTGGCCTGCTCGATTTCCGTCCCGCCTTAACGCCGTTTGTAGCGCACGCCTTTGGTGAACTGCAGGTCACGCCGCTGCCGTTGCAACACTCGAAACTGACGCATGGCTATCTGTTCGACTGGCACGGCACCCGGCTCACCTGGCTGTGTGATACCTGCGGGTTGCCACCCGACACCGCCGACTTCCTGCGCGGCCAGCCGCTGGATCAGCTGGTGATTGACTGCAACGATCCGCCGCAAGCAGAACCGCGTAACCATAATGATGTGACCCAGGCGCTGGCGATAGCAGAGATGCTCCAGCCGCGTCAGACCTGGCTCACCCATCTCAGTCATGAGATGGATAACTGGTTAGCGGAAAACCCGTTACCGGACGGCGTGCTGGCTGCCCGTGATGGCCAGACATTGCTGTGCGGCGCGCACTGGCCTGTCACGGTTTGATCATCTGACTGTCATCTCGTGTTCATCGCGTCACGCCTTAATAACCCGCAGAACGCAATCAGCGATGACGGAGAAACCATGGCACAGGCACTTCTGAAAACGGTGGTCGACAACGACCTGCCACCGGCCAGCCTCAGCGGACAAAAAGTGTTGTCGGTGCAGAAACTGAGCAAAGCCTACGGCGACACTCAGGTGCTGGATCAGGTCAGCTTTGACCTGCACGCCGGTGAGCTGGTGGCGGTGATTGGCCGCTCTGGCGCGGGTAAATCGACCCTGCTGCACATGCTCAACGGCACGATTGAAGCGACTTCCGGCGCGATTATCAGTCTGCATCATGGCGAAGCGGATCGTAACGTGGTTACGCTCAACAGCCGCCAGCTGCGCGAATGGCGCAGCCAGTGCGGCATGATCTTTCAGGATTTCTGTCTGGTGCCACGCCTCGACGTGCTGACCAACGTGCTGCTGGGCCGTCTGAGCCAGACCGGTACGCTGAAATCCTTCTTTAAAATCTTCTCCGACAATGACCGGGCGCACGCCATCGAACTGCTGCAGTGGATGAACATGCTGCCGCAGGCGCTGCAGCGGGCGGAAAACCTCTCTGGCGGTCAGATGCAGCGTGTGGCGATCTGCCGTGCCCTGATGCAGAACCCCAAAATCCTGCTGGCCGATGAGCCGGTGGCGTCACTCGATCCCAAAAATACCAAGCGCATCATGGATGTGCTGCGTCAGGTCAGCGAGCAGGGCATCAGCGTGATGGTCAACCTGCACTCGATTGAGCTGGTGAAAAGCTACTGCACCAGGGTGATTGGCATTCAGCGCGGCGTGGTGCTGTTTGACGGCCATCCTTCAGGACTGACCGACAGCCTGCTGCACCAGCTGTACGGCGATGAACTTAACCAAATCCATTAACTTCCACAGCAAGAGAACAACCCCGAATGAAACTGACTTCTTTAGCACTCCTGACCAGTGTAATGGCGTTTGGTGTCAGCGCAGCGGATGCGCCGAAACAGCTTAATCTGGGGATTCTGGGCGGTCAGAACGCCACCCAGCAGATTGGTGATAATCAGTGTGTGAAGACCTTCTTTGATAAAGAGCTGGGTGTGGATACCCAGATGCGCAATGCCTCCGACTACTCTGGCGTGATTCAGGGTCTGCTGGGCGGCAAGATCGATATGGTGCTGAGCATGTCGCCAGCCTCGTTTGCGTCGGTCTACATTCAGGACCCGAAAGCGGTGGATGTGGTTGGCATTGTGGTGGATGACAAAGATCAGTCACGCGGCTACCACTCGGTGGTGATCGTCAAAGCGGACAGCCCGTACAAAAAGCTGGAAGACCTGAAAGGGAAATCTTTCGGTATGGCCGATCCCGACTCGACGTCCGGTTTCCTGATGCCTAACCAGGCGTTCAAGAAAATGTTCGGCGGCTCAGTGGATGACAAATATAACAACACCTTCTCCAGCGTCACCTTCTCCGGCGGCCATGAGCAGGACATTCTGGGCGTGCTGAATAACCAGTTTGATGGCGCAGTGACCTGGACCTCACTGGTCGGTGACTACAACAGCGGCTATACCTCTGGCGCGTTTGGCCGTCTGATCCGCATGGACCATCCTGATCTGATGAAGCAGATCCGCATTATCTGGCAGTCACCGCTGATCCCCAACGGTCCGGTGCTGGTCAGCAACAAGCTGCCCGCTGACTTTAAAGCAAAAGTGGTGTCGGCGATTAAAAAGCTGGATAAGGAAGATCACGCCTGCTTCGTGAAAGCGGTGGGCGGCGAGCAGCATATCGGTCAGGCGACGGTTGCCGATTATCAGAACATCATCGATATGAAGCGCGACCTGATGAAAGGCAGCCGCGGCTAAATCCAGCTACTTCTTATCTTCTCCGCTCAGGCGGGGAAAGCGGGACGCGGCAAACTCGCCTGCGTCCCGCTGCTTTAGCGCCGGAGATCCCCTTTGACCGAATTCGAACACTACTACCAACGCATCCGCCGCCAGCAGAAACGAGACACGCTGCTCTGGTCACTGCTGCTGGTGGCACTCTACCTGGCGGCGGGCAGGGTGGCAGAATTTAATCTGCTCACCGTCTGGCAGTCGCTGCCGCACTTCTTTGACTACCTGCACGAAATCCTGCCGGTGCTGCATCTGCCGCTGCTCTTTGCCGACGGCAAAACCGAAGGCTCGCTGGCTTACTGGGGCTATCGCCTGCCGATCCAACTGCCGCTGATCTGGGAAACACTACAACTGGCGCTGGCTTCGACGCTGGTGGCGGTGGCACTGGCCGCGGTGCTGGCCTTTTTCGCCGCCGACAATACTCAGACGCCGGTCAGCGTGCGGATGACGATTCGCGCCTTTGTCGCCTTCCTGCGCACCATGCCGGAGCTGGCGTGGGCGGTGATGTTTGTGATGGCCTTTGGCATCGGGGCGATCCCCGGTTTTCTGGCGCTGGCGCTGCACACCGTGGGCAGCCTGACCAAGCTGTTTTACGAGGCGATTGAATCGGCGTCAGATAAGCCGGTACGCGGCCTGGCGGCCTGCGGAGCCAGCAAACTGCAGCGGATGCGCTTCGCCTTCTGGCCACAGGTTAAGCCGGTCTTTCTCTCCTACAGCTTTATGCGGCTGGAGATTAACTTCCGCTCCTCAACCATCCTTGGGCTGGTCGGTGCAGGCGGCATCGGCCAGGAGCTGATGACCAACATCAAACTGGACCGCTACGATCAGGTCAGTATTACGCTGCTGCTGATCCTGATTGTGGTGTCGCTGCTGGATACGCTCTCCGGCCAGCTTCGTCGCCGTGTGACAGGAGACAGGACATGATAAGCCCCGTTCCCGATATCGCGCTAATGAAGCAGCAGCATCGTGAACTCTTCGCCGCACAGCCGCGCTATCTGCGTCGCCTGGCGCTGATGACACTGGCGGTGCTGCTCTATTACCTCTTTTTCTTTTCGGTGTTTGGTCTGGAGTGGTCGCGTTTGCTGATGGGCTGCCAGCAGCTGGGGCGCTATTTCCTGCGGATGTTTGTCTGGCACGACTTCCTGAACTGGCCGTTTGGCTACTATCTGTCGCAGGTCGGTATCACCTTAGGGATTGTCTTTGCCGGTACGCTGACTGCCTCGCTGCTGGCGCTGCCGCTGTCGTTTCTGGCGGCGCGCAACGTGATGCACAGCCGAACTGCGAAACCGCTGGCGTTTCTGATGCGCCGTCTGTTCGATCTGCTGCGCGGCATCGACATGGCGATCTGGGGGCTGATCTTCGTCCGGGCGGTCGGTATGGGGCCGCTGGCCGGGGTGCTGGCGATTATCCTGCAGGATGTCGGTCTGCTCGGCAAACTCTACGCCGAAGGGCACGAAGCAGTGGAGCGTTCACCGGGTCGCGGACTGGGCGCCGTCGGCGCCAACAGCCTGCAGAAACACCGCTTCGGCATCTTCACCCAGTCATTCCCTCAGTTTCTGGCGCTGAGCCTTTACCAGATAGAGTCCAATACCCGCTCAGCGGCGGTGCTGGGCTTTGTCGGTGCCGGGGGCGTCGGCCTGGTTTACGCTGAGAATATGCGCCTGTGGAACTGGGATGTGGTGATGTTCCTGACGCTGATTCTGGTGGTGGTAGTGATGGTGATGGATGTGATCTCCAGCCGCCTGCGCAAGCGCTACATCAGTGGGAAGCCGGTACCGTTGTGGCAGCCTGCTGGGCGCGATTAAGCCGTTCGCTGCGCTGCCAGGCGCGCTGTAACGCCTGCACCAGCTGTGCCTGCTGCCAGGGCTTCGCCAGCCGTTCGCACAGCGGCAGCGTCACAGGCTGGTGGCGCAGGTCCTGACCGCTGATGAGCAGCGTCGCCAGCTGCGGCCAGTTCTGCTGCGCCTGGCGGATCACCTCCGCACCGTTAATCTCGCCGGGCAGCATCAGGTCGCTGATCAGCAGGTCGATATCAGGTGTCTGGCGCAGCAGCGCCAGCGCCTCTTCACCGTCACCACACTCGAGCGTCAGATAGCCCAGCTGATGCAGATGTTCGCACAGGGTCTGGCGCACCGCCGGTTCATCATCCAGCACCAGCACCAGCCGGTTACTGGCCGCCGCAATGTCCGTCTCAATGTGCACAGGCGATGGCGGGGCGATCACTGCGGCGACGGCGGCTTCCGGCGCACGTGGCAACAGCAGCCGCACCGTGGTGCCCTGGCCTGGCGCGGTTTCCAGTTCGATCTGGCCGCCTGACTGCCGTACAAAACCATAAACCATCGACAGGCCCAGCCCGCTGCCGCTGCCGGTAGCTTTGGTGGTGAAAAAAGGCTCAAACACCTGCTCACGAACCCCTGCCGACATGCCGCAGCCGTGGTCTATCACCTCTATTGTGACCCTGTCACGTTTTTCATCGCCCTCCAGACGACGCTGATTCCAGATGCGCAGCCGGATTTCGCCGCTTTGCTGATGCATCGCATCGCGGGCATTCACCACCAGATTCATCAGCGCATTCTCCAGCTGGCTGGCATCAATCCAGGCGGGCCAGCCGGGACGCTGCGCATCAATAATCAGCTGCTGGCCGGGCAGCAGCGAGTGCTGCAGCAGCCCCTGCAGATTATCCACCAGCGTCACCACCGACACCGCACGGGGATAGAGAGCCTGCTTGCGTGAGAACGCCAGCAGGCGCTGGGTCAGCTGGGCAGCGCGATCGGCCGCCTGCCGCGCCCGCTCAATCCGGCTGGCCAGCGGGCCGGGCGTCAGCGGGCCTTCGGTCAGCGCCAGACTGCCGATAATCACTGCCAGCAGATTGTTGAAGTCGTGCGCCAGTCCGCCGGTCAGCTGGCCGACCGCCTTCATTTTCTGGCTGTGCTGCAGCGCCTCCTCCAGCGTTTTACGCGAGGTACGATCCAGCACGGTATTGACCATGCCGCGCCGCGGGATTGGGCTGAAGCGCAGCTCCAGCGTACGACCATCGGCCAGCCGGATCTCCTGCGGTTCACCGGGATCGTGCAGATCCACCGCCAGCGGCGCCAGCAGTTGCTGCCAGGGAACGCCGCGATGCAGTTCATGCGGCGCGATGCCGAGCAGCTCCGCATACTGGGCGTTCCACACCACCAGTTGCCCGTTGTTATCAAACAGCGCAAAGCCGTCGCGCATCGCCAGAAAGGTGGATTCCAGCTGATTACTCTTCTCTTTCAGCAGCCGTGAGGTGTGAGCCAGCGAGGCGGTGTTACGGGCAAAGACGTTAAAGGCCCGCGCCAGCTCGCCCAGCTCGTCGCGACGTTGCAGCCCTGGCACGCTGACGTTCTGCTCGCCCTGCGCCAGCCGCGTCATGGCCCCGGCAATCGCCGTCAGGCTCGACCCGAGATTGCGGTAGATGTAGATACCGGCATAGCCGGTGATTGCCAGCGCCAGCAGCGCAAACAGCGCGATAAAGCCGATGATGGAATCCAGCTCACGGTGGGTCGCCAGGGTGCGCGCCTCACTCTGTAACGCCACCTGCTGCACCGAGGCGCTGATATCTTCATTCAGCATCGCCACCAGCGCTTTAATCCGGTAGGTGGCATAGGCGATCGCCAGGTCGCTCTGCTCCAGCGCCTCTGCCAGCGGCAGCAGGCGCTGCTGGGTAGCCAGCAGTCGCTGCACGTTTTCGCCGGTCACGCCCGTCAGCGGCACGTTGTGCCACTGCGCCATCACCTGCTGGAGCTGTTCGATGACGGCGATGGGCGAGGGTGTGCGGATCGCGATGGTGATCAGCCGTTCGGTTTGCTCCCGCAGCGCGGCATCCGGCAGCGTACGCTGTTCCCGCTGCACCAGCTGGTCGATATGGCTGAGCAGAATCTGCGTCTGCCACAGGTCGCTCAGCATGTTGTTGCGCTGCAGATGACGCTGGTGGCCGGTCAGCAGCAGGCTGTTAATCGTCTGTTCCAGCATCAGGCTGCGGGCGCGGATCCGGGCGATGCGCTCCGGCTGACGTGCCGCCAGCGGCGCACTGGCCAGCAGGCTCAGCGACTGCTGCAACGCCTGCTGATTCTGCTGCAGCCGCTGTGATTCGCTCTGATACTCCAGCGCGCCCACCACCTGTGACAGCCGCACTGCCGCTGTCGCCACGTTGGCGGTATCCCGCGCCAGCGCCAGGCTGCCGTTCATGTCGGCCAGGGTCTGTGCCTGCGCCTGCTCCTGAATCGCCCCGGCATGACGAAAGCCGAAGATCGCCACCACGCTGACCATCAGCGTGACCGACACCACCAGCAGATTGAACAGCAACAGGCGTCCACGTGCCCCGGCCTGCCACGGATAAGTGCGCTGCATCCCACGACCTCTTATTCACTGCAACGATGGGCCGAGTATAGGAGGGTGCAGGCGGGCGTTTATGACAAATATGAATGGGCGCTGACATTTTCCGTTTATCTGGCGTTGCTTTACTGACGGCTATCCACAGTCCGCAGGAGCGAGGCGATGACAGCCACACCTATACTGGAAATGCGGGGAATTACCCGGCGCTTCGGCAGCTTTTATGCCCTGAAGGGCGTCGATCTCACGGTTTACCCCGGTGAGGTCCACGCGCTGATGGGGGAGAACGGCGCGGGTAAAAGCACACTGATGAAGATTCTGGCCGGTGCCTATACCGCCAGCAGCGGGGAAATTTTAATTGAAGGCAAGCCCTGGGCGCTGAAAGGGCCGAAAGAGGCTCTGGCCGCCGGGATCACCCTGATTTATCAGGAGATCAACCTGGCACCTAACCTGACGGTGGCGGAGAACATTTTTCTCGGCAGCGAAATCGCGCCCGGCGGGCTGGTGAAGCGGCGGCAGATGGCCGAAGAGGCGCAGCGGGTCATTGACCGGCTCGGCGCGCAGTTCAGCGCCTGGGATCTGGTCAGCCGTCTGAGCATCGCCGAGCAGCAGCAGGTGGAGATCGCCCGCGCGCTGCAGCGCAACAGCCGCATTCTGGTGATGGATGAGCCGACCGCCGCGCTCTCCAACCGCGAAACCGAACAGCTGTTCGCGTTGATCAAACGGCTGCGCAGCGAAGGTATGGCGATCATCTATATCAGCCACCGCATGGCGGAGGTGTATGAGCTGTCCGACCGCGTCAGCGTGCTGCGCGACGGGGAGTATGTGGGCAGCCTGACCCGTGACCAGCTCAACGCCAGCGAACTGGTGCGGATGATGGTCGGACGGCCGCTCAGCGACCTGTTTAACAAAGACCGTGCTATCCCGCTGGGCGATATCCGGCTGGCGGTCAATCACCTTACCGACGGCGGCAAAGTGCATCCCAGCAGTCTTGAAGTGCGGGCCGGAGAGATTGTCGGCCTGGCCGGTCTGGTGGGCGCAGGTCGCAGCGAACTGGCACAGCTGATTTTTGGCGTGCACAAGCCGAAAGAGGGCGAGATCTGGATCGATGGTGAAAAGGTCACCATCCATTCACCGCGCGATGCAATTGCACGCGGCATCGGTTTCCTCACCGAAAATCGCAAAGAGCAGGGACTGTTTCTGGAGATGGCGGCGCAGGAGAACATCGTGATGGCGACGCTGGAACGTGACGCCAGTTACGGGATGCTGAACCGACGCAAAGGGCAGACCATCGCCAGTGAGGCGATCGCTTCACTCAATATTCGCGTTCCTCACGCTCAGGTCCGGGCGGGCGGTCTGTCGGGCGGTAACCAGCAGAAGCTGCTGATTTCACGCTGGGTGGCGATTGGTCCGCGCATCCTGATCCTCGATGAACCGACGCGCGGCGTCGATGTCGGGGCGAAAAGCGAGATCTACCGCATGATGCAGGAGATGGCGCGGCAGGGCGTGGCGATTCTGATGATCTCCAGCGAACTGCCGGAAGTGGTCGGGATGAGCGACCGCGTATACGTGATGCACGAAGGCACCATCGTCGGTGAGCTGGAGGGCAGCCACATCAGTCAGGAAAATATTATGACGCTGGCAACCGGTGCGCACAGCGCGTCAGCAGGCGAAATCTAAGGAGACCACCATGACACAACTGGCCCGCACCAAAGCACCGACGCTGAAACGCGCCCTGATGGGCGATCTGCTGCAAACGGTGGGTATCCTGCCGATTCTGATCCTGATCGTGGCGATATTTGGTTTCGTCACGCCGAACTTCTTTACCGAAGCAAACCTGCTCAACATTACCCGTCAGGCGTCGATTAACATCGTGCTGGCGGCGGGCATGACCTTTGTGATCCTCACCGGCGGCATCGACCTGTCGGTGGGGTCAATGCTGGGGACCACCGCGGTGGTAGCGCTGGTAGCGTCGCTGGATCCGATGCTGGCTTCCATGACCATTCCGATGGCGCTGGGCGCAGGCCTGGTGATGGGGCTGTTCAACGGCATCCTGGTCGCCTGGGCCGGGTTGCCGCCCTTTATCGTCACGCTTGGCACCTACACCGCGCTGCGCGGAGCCGCTTACCTGCTGGCGGATGGCACCACGGTAATCAACTCCGATATTAACTTTGAGTGGATCGGCAACGGCTATCTCGGACCGGTGCCGTGGCTGATTGTGATTGCCTTTGCAGTGATCGCCATCTGCTGGTTCATCCTGCGCCGCACCACGCTGGGCGTCCATATCTACGCGGTCGGCGGCAATATCCAGGCGGCGCGTCTCACCGGGATCAAGGTCGGAATGGTGCTGCTGTTTGTCTACGGCATGAGCGGCCTGCTGTCGGGGCTGGGCGGACTGATGAGTGCCTCGCGGCTATACAGCGCCAACGGCAACCTCGGGGTGGGCTATGAGCTGGATGCGATTGCGGCGGTGATCCTCGGCGGCACCAGCTTTGTCGGCGGCATCGGCACCATCACCGGCACCCTGATTGGCGCACTGATTATCGCCACGCTGAATAACGGCATGACGCTGATGGGGGTCTCCTACTTCTGGCAGCTGGTGATCAAGGGCGCGGTCATCATCATCGCGGTTCTGATCGACAAATACCGTACCCGTCATCATGTGAGTTGAGTCTTAAAAGGGCGGATGTGCCATTACACCTCCGCCACCTAAAAAACGCCATTAAGTGGTTGGCACCTTGAAAACAGCAGGAGAAGGTCTATGCGTTTTAATCCGATTGTAACCGGGCTGCTGGCGGCGACGCTGTTCAGTACCGGCCTGGCTCAGGCAAAAGAACTCAAATCTATCGGCGTAACGGTCGGCGATCTGGCAAACCCCTTCTTCGTGCAGATCACCAAAGGCGCAGAGATGAAGGCGCGTCAGCTGGCGGGCGATAAGGTGAATGTGACGCTGGTCTCCAGCGGCTACGATCTCGGTCAGCAGGTGGGCCAGATTGATAACTTTATTGCGGCCAAAGTCGACATGATTATCCTCAACGCCGCCGACTCCAAAGGGATCGCCCCGGCGGTGAAGCGGGCGCGTGATGCCGGTATCGTCGTGGTGGCGGTCGACGTGGCGGCCGATGGCGCGAATGCGACCATCACCTCCGATAACACCGAGGCGGGCGCGATGGCCTGTAAATATATTGCTGACCGCCTGAAGAACAAAGGCAACGTGGTGATCATCAACGGACCCCCTGTCTCTGCGGTGCAGAACCGCGTTGAAGGCTGTATGACCGAACTGAAAACCCATCCGGACATCAAGCTGCTCTCTTACAACCAGAACGCCAAAGGCAGTCGTGAAGGCGGACTGGAAGTCATGACCGGTCTGCTCTCTGCCAATCCAAAAATTGATGCGGTGTTTGCCATCAATGACCCGACAGCGATTGGCGCAGACTTAGCGGCGAAACAGGCGCAGCGCAGTGAGTTCTTTATCGTTGGCGTCGATGGCTCGCCGGACGGTGAAGAGGCGCTGAAGCGCAAGAATTCACTCTTCGTCGCGACGCCTGCGCAGGACCCGCAGGTCATGGCCGCCAAAGCGGTCGAGATTGGTTATGACATTCTGCAGGGCAAACCGGCACCCGATAAGCCCGTGCTGATCCCGGTGAAACTGATCGATCGTAACAACATCGGCAGCTATCAGGGCTGGACGGTGAAATAAGCTTTAGGGCGGCACTTTTAGGGTGCCGCTCTCAGGAGGCCACCATGCAACGTTCAGAGGTTAATTATTACCTGCAACATACGCGCGAGTTTTTCCGACAGCAGGATGTGCATCTGCCGCCGTGGGCTGATTTCGATGTGAGCCAGTGGCGGGCTCAGGATCGTGAGGTAGCGCAGGAGATTCTGGCGTTGCGGCTGGGCTGGGATCTCACCAGTTTTGGCGCAGCTGATTTTCTGCAGACCGGGCTGACGCTGTTTACTCTGCGCAACGGTTCACCAGGCGGGCAGCCGTGGCATAAACCCTACGCCGAGAAAATAATGCACGTGCGGGAAGGGCAGCAGACGCCCATGCACTACCATCCGCACAAGATGGAAGACATCATTAATCGCGGCGGCGGAAATCTGATTGTCGAACTGCATAACCGCGACGGTGACGGGCTGGCTGACTCGCTGGTGGCGGTGTCGCTGGATGGCCTGCGCCAGACCCATGCCGCCGGTTCACAGCTGCGGCTCTCACCGGGTGAAAGCGTGACGCTGGAGGCGGGCATCTGGCACAGTTTCTGGGGGGAAAGTGGCTTCGGCGACGTGCTGGTGGGCGAGGTGTCGATGCCCAACGATGATGAAAACGACAATGTGTTTCTGACGCCGCTGGCTCGTTTCAACCCACTGGAGGAGGATGAAGCGCCGCGCTGGCTGCTGTGCAACGATTACGCGCACTGGCTATCCTGAGCGCGGCAGGCGTAATCAGGCAATCTGACTGGCACGCGTTGTTGAATCGGGTTTCACCACATCGGCCGAAAAGACATAACCCAGTCCGCGAATGGTGCGGATCAGGTTGGGCTGGTGCGGATTGATTTCGATTTTACGGCGCAACCGCATGATCAGCACGTCGATGGTGCGATCAAACACGTCGAGACTTTCGCTATGGGTCAGCTCCAGCAACTGATCGCGGGTAAGCACTTTTCGGGCGTGGCGAACCAGCGCGCGTAACAGGCTATATTCCCCCTGGGTCAGCGGCACCAGCTCGCGCTGCGGATTAAACAGCTGGCAGCGGCCATCATCCAGTTGCCAGCCGCCAAAACGCCAGCCCTCCTGTTCAGGGTCGGCCTGGGCAATGCGTCCGCTGCGACGCAGGGCCGCCCGGGTTCTCGCTACTACCACGCGTGGATTAAAGGGTTTGGCGATGTAATCATCTGCGCCCATCTCAAGGCCCACCACCATCTCCGCTTCAGAACCCATACCGGTCAGCATAATCACCAGCACTTCGGGTCGCTGACGCTGAAGCTGCTGCAACACCAGTAGCCCGTTGGTATCGGGCAGCATCATATCCAGCATCACCAGCGAGATTTCCGGGTGTTCGCTTAGCATCGATAGCGCCTCGCGTCCCTGATGACAGCGGTAGACCGTTAACAGATGTTCACTTAACGCATCCTGCAAGACGTCGCAGACTGCAGGATCATCATCCACCACCAAAATTGCTGGCTTCATTGCGCGGCCTCAATGTTACGAAAGAGTTAATTCAGGAGTCTACACAGGCCAGAAAAGGTTGCTGAGGCAGCGTGCTGAAACGTGACCAGCTTCGCCTGTGAGAGTGCGGAAGCGTGCGCTGGCGCAGAGTTTTTCGGGGCTGCCTGTTTGCCGCAGGAAAACGATTGCGCGGCATCGGTGCATTGCACCATAATCGCGCCTCGTTTTGGTTCGGAATTCTCTTAGGCGTACCCGGCTCTGCCAGGTAATCGATTGCGTCGGTAGATGGCATGGCAATTGCTTTGGGCAGTGGGTAAGTCAGGGATTTCAGGCGATTCTGGCACGCAAGTATGCAGCGGCCGGCATCAGTGTCCCGGAAACAGAATAATCAGCATGCAAACCCCTTTGGCAAGTGAGACTGATGTCTCCTGTATCGAGAGATGATGATGTTAGAAAAACTATTCAAACTCAAAGCGCATAACACGACGGTTCGTACTGAGATTATCGCCGGGATCACCACCTTCCTGGCGATGGCTTATATTCTGTTTGTGAACCCAAGCATTCTGGGCGCAACCGGCATGGACAAGGGCGCGGTATTTGTCGCCACCTGTCTGGCGGCGGCGATTGGCTGCGTGCTGATGGGGCTGATCGCCAACTATCCGATTGCGCTGGCGCCGGGTATGGGACTGAACGCCTTCTTCACCTACACCGTTGTGCTGCACATGGGCTACACGTGGCAGATTGCGCTGGGTGCGGTGTTTCTCTCGGCGGTGATTTTCTTCGCGATGTCGCTATTTAAGATTCGTGAATGGATTATTGCCAGTATTCCGCTGCCGCTGCGCGCCGGGATTGGTGCCGGTATCGGCCTTTTTCTGGCACTGATTGCACTGGAAGGGGCGGGCATCGTGGTCGATAACCCGGCAACGCTGGTGGGCATTGGCGACCTGACTAAACCGGGTCCGCTGCTGGCGATGCTCGGCTTTGTGGTTATCGTGGTACTGGAAGCGCGTCGGGTGACGGGCGCAGTGCTGATCGGTATTCTGCTGGTGACCTTTATCTCCATGGGCATTGGTCTGTCGCCCTTTGCCGGGGTCTTCTCTGCACCGCCGTCGATTGCACCGACCTTTATGCAGCTGGATATTGCCGGCGCGTTTAACGTCGGCCTGATCAGCGTGATTTTTGCCTTCCTGTTTGTTGACGTGTTTGATAACACGGGCACGCTGCTGGGTGTGACCAAACGCGCCGGTCTGGCGGATGAGCAGGGTAACGTGCCGAAGATGGGCCGTGCGCTGATTGCTGACAGTGCGGCTGCGCTGTTTGGTTCACTGCTCGGCACCTCGACCACTACCAGTTATGTGGAATCGGCGGCGGGCGTGAGTGCCGGTGGCCGTACCGGCCTGACCGCGATTGTGGTCGCCGTGCTGTTCCTGCTGGCCCTGTTTTTCTCGCCGCTGGCCTCCAGTGTTCCGGTTTATGCCACCGCGCCTGCGTTGCTGTTTGTAGCGGTGCTGATGGCCTCGGGCCTGGCAGAGATTGACTGGAAAGATATCACCACCGCCGCGCCGGTCACCGTCACCGCGCTGACCATGCCGCTGACCTATTCGATCGCTAACGGTATCGCGTTTGGTTTTATTACCTGGACGCTGGTGAAGTTGCTGAGCGGACGCGCGAAAGAGGTGAATGCGGCGCTGGTGATCCTGTCGATTCTGTTTGTGATTAAGCTGGGATGGTTGAGTGCTTAGTTGTTGCCTGGCGGCAGGGAAGGTCGCTTAGCAGCGGGCGGATTTCGCTGTGCAGCGGGCTGGCTATGAGCGGGTTTCGCCTGGCTGCGGGCTGGCACACTGAGTAAGTTTCGCCTGGCAGCGGGCTTGCTATGAGCAGGTTACGCCCGCCTGGGCGATGGAGCGTTTTAGATCACTTAGCCGCGCGTTAACACTGAGCGGGTTTCGCCCGCCAGGCGATGGGGAGTTTCAGGTTGCCCGTGCAGGCGGACGCGTTAAGGGGCGTACGCCCGCCCCTTAACAATCCCGGCGTCCGGCTGCCTGCGCGCCCCGCGTAGCGGGGTGCCTTCGTCACGCCCTGCGGCCGACGGACCGTCCGGACTCGCCATCCCTGGCTCGTGCCGTCCTTTCGCCGACGTCCTGTCGGCTCATCCTTGCCTCTGGTTGTTCCTCAGCGCTGCGGACGCCTCTGGCAAACCCCTGCCGGTGGGTTTGTCACCCGGACTGGCTGGGCTCAGGCCGCTGAAAGCGGGGAAAGATTCATAAGGTTTCTTTTTACCTTTGGTCCTTACAAACGTGATTCGGTACCTGGTGACCTGGGAGATTGCGTAGTGGCAGATATCATATGTGGCTCAGTTTACTTGCACAGCCTGCTTTATCATTTCTGCAACGACACTTCTGCTAAAACCTGTTTCATCCGCGATTTCCATTACTTTGGCCTCTGCCATAGCTTTGCTACGCATTGCTGAAAGGACGGGTTTAAAGGCATGGTTATTTCCCTGAAGGTTTAATGGCAGCGAAATGCTGGCAATTAACGTTTCTTCAACAACCCATGGTTCTTCATCTGCTACCCAGTACACCTTTGCATTCTTTTCCATCCATCGATCTAACCATTGTTCACCAGGATGGGTAAACGTTGTTCTTTTACCCGAGCCAACCCGACGGAGCGGAAAATTACTTTCCGTCGCAAGCAATACCCCCAACGTGCGCCTTAGCGTTGACCCTTCGGCATTACCGCTATAGTGGGTTTTAATGCGCTGTCTGAGATTGGCGCAGCTATTAGGTTTTCCCTTCTTATCAGGCGAAATACCGACGTAGAGCAATGTGTATCCATCCTTTGTGATGCAACCTTCAGTCGGAACGCCTGGGGGAATCTCTTTGAACCACCAGAAATAGATACCATTCACCGCAGGAACAGGCGTGGGACGGCACATCACCTCTGCTCTGCTGAATGTTTTTTCAGGATAAAAATTAAACACACATATTCTCCGCTCTGATTCATGCTGGTATTTTATGAGATCATTGCCTGGGAATGTTTGATTTACTAAGGGGGAATGATGAGTTTAAGAGTTACGCAGCAGCAGGTGGATACCTGGAAAAAACGTATTCAGCGAGATGGTTTGAAAGGTTCGACCTACTTTTGCCAACATGGTGGAACTGTTTGGGTTTCAGCATCTGCGGATCATCAGGCTATCTGTCATAAAGTTTTAGGAAGGGATTCGGGAACAAGTTCTTTGGCTAGTTATTTGCGCTGGGATGATGTCGGCGCGGTTGCTTTGGTTGAATTGTTGTATGCAATTGAAACGGCATAGAACAACAAATTACGCCCCACTGCAAAGGCTCTGTCGCCATTTTGTCGCCACTGGCGTCCAAGGTGTGATCTAGATGGTTGATTATAAATAGGCTGTATTTCAGGCAACAAAAAAACTATAAACATAGCGTAAAGCGCTGTCCTTTATTGCCCAGCCAAACAGGGAGTGGTCAAAATAGTATCTGAGAGGATTCGGTTCTTGATTCATCAGCTTAGCCTCTGATTACGATATGTCCCTTCTTCAGAAAGAGCGCCGGTATATAGTTATCAAATTGGCTTTGAGGACAATAGTCAGTGAGGGCGGAAACGGCGTTGAGACCCGCTTTTCGGTAACAGCTTCGGAGCCTGCCGTTAACGGCATCAACTGAGATTGCCGGAATGCTGCTTATTTGTTTGATTTTCATTCCGCGGACCAGCAGATATACCACCTCCCATTCTTTTTCGCTAAATACGGATGAGGGAGATTCGAAGGTCGCATGAATCCCGGCGCCCGGCTGCCTGCGCGCCACGCTTCGCGGGGTGCCTTCGTCATTCGCTGCGGCCGACGGACCGTCCGGACTCGCCATCCTTGGCTCGTGCCGTCCTTTCGCCGACTTCCTGTGGGCTCATCCTTGCCTTCGGTTGTTCCTCAGCGCTTCGGACGCCTCGCACAAACCCCCGCCTGTAATTATCTTTTCATTTCGCTGTTGCCGTGCTGTCTGATGGTCTGATCGCAAAGACAATCCCAAAACCCACAGCGATAAAGTACCTGACATAAAAAGCAGAGATAACAGCGAGGGGGTGGGGAGGCCGTCAGAACCGCTGAGCGGATGAGGGATTTCAGGACGAGCGACAGGGATGTCGCGAAGAGGCGGGTTCGCGCCAGGGATGGCGCGTCCCGCCGTTCCGTGAGAAATCCTGAAGAGGCGAAGGGACCGCGAAGCGGCGGTGAAGCAGGCCGGAGCCCGGGGTCAAGGGGGCGCGGCGACTGGCGCCCCCTTGTCGGTCGCCTGCAGAGGCGAATCTGAAACTGCCCGGCTTACCAGGCGAACGAAAATCTCTCATAGCCCGTTCGCGCAGCGAACCCAGGGCCTGCCAGGCGAAACCTTCTCAGCCCCGTTCGCGCAGCGAACAAAAAGGCAGGCGGGCCGCTACCCGCCTCTGCCCACGCTCAGATCAGCGCCCCACTATCATATTGGCCACCAGATACTTCCGTCCCTGGTCATCCTCTTCGGTGTAAACGCCCTGCAGCTCTGGTGAGAAGCCAGGCAGCAGATTAAGCCCCTCTTCCAGCGCCAGGAAGTAACGCTGCACCGCGCCGCCCCAGACTTCCCCCGGGACGACGCACAGCACACCCGGTGGATAAGGCAGTGCACCTTCCGCGGCAACCCGGCCTTGCGCTTCGGCTATCGGCACCAGCTCCACTTCGCCGCGAATATAAGCCTGATGCGCATCCTGCGGATTCACCCTGACCGGCGGGAACTCCGCGGCGCGGAACATCAGGCGCTGCAGATCCTTGACGTTGTGACTGACGTAAAGGTCGTGCATCTCCTGACAGAGGCGACGCAGGGTATACCCGGCATAGCGTTCGGCATTTTTGCGGTAAATGGTCGGCAGCACTTCGGCCAGCGGCGCATCCTCTTTGACGTGCTGTTCGAACTGCGCCAGCATCGCCACCAGATTCGCCATCTTCTCCGGACTCTCTGCCGGGGTCAGCAGGAACAGGATTGAGTTGAGATCGCACTTCTCCGGCACAATGCCGTTTTCGCGCAGATAGTTCGCCAGAATGGTCGCCGGAATCCCGAAATCACTATACTCACCGCTGGCCGCATCAATCCCCGGCGTGGTCAGCAACAGCTTGCAGGGATCCACCCGATACTGATCGCGCGCATAACCCGCGAAACCGTGCCACTTCGCCTGCGGTTCAAAGCTGAAGTAGCGCAGATCGCGGGCGATCGTCTCAGTGGGCGCATCCTGCCAGCGCTGACCATCCACCGTCTCCGGTACAAACGGCAGGATCATCTCACAGCGATCCAGGATCGCTTTACGCGCCTCAATACCCAGCGTGACGCACTCATCCCACATGCGACGCCCCGCTTCGCCCTGATGCATTCTGGCGTTGATATCCAGCGCGGCAAACAGCGGATAAAACGGACTGGTTGATGCGTGCAGCATAAAGGCGTTATTCAGTCGCTTATGCGGGCAGAAGCGGCGCTGTCCGCGAATATGATTATCTTTTTTATGGATCTGCGAAGTCTGCGAAAAACCTGCCAGCTGCTTATGCACTGACTGCGTGACAAAAATGCCGGGATCGTTCTCATTCAGTTGCAGGGTCAGCGGCGAGCAGCCTTCCATCAGTGGAATGAACTGCTCATAGCCCAGCCACGCGGAATCAAACAGGATGTAATCACACAGATGGCCGATGCGATCCACCACCTGACGCGCGTTGTAGACCGTGCCGTCGTAGGTGCCCAGCTGGATGATCGCCAGACGGAAAGGCCGCTCTTCAGCCGCGCGCTGCGGAGCCACGGCCGCGATCTGCTCGCGCAGATAAGCCTCATCAAAGCAGTGCGCGTCAATGCCGCCAATAAAGCCGAAGGGATTGCGCGTCGCTTCAAGATAAACCGGGGTCGCGCCCGCCTGAATCAGCGCGCCATGATGGTTCGACTTGTGATTGTTGCGGTCGAACAGCACCAGATCGCCACGCGTCAGCAGCGCATTGGTCACCACTTTGTTGGCACTTGAGGTGCCGTTGAGCACAAAGTAGGTTTTATCGGCGTTAAACACCTTTGCCGCATACTTCTGCGCATCTTTAGCCGAGCCTTCGTGGATCAGCAGATCGCCCAGTTTGACATCGGCATTGCACATATCAGACCGGAAAACATTCTCGCCGTAGAAGTCATAAAACTGTTTGCCCGCCGGATGCTTTTTAAAGAACGCACCGCCCTGATGTCCGGGACAGGCAAAGGTGCTGTTCTGCATATCGACATAGCGGGTCAGCGTTTCGAAGAAAGGGGGCAGCAGCGCCGCTTCATACGCCTGCGCAGCCGCTTCCAGCGCGATCCACTCCTGCGGATCGCCATTCAGCTCACCGCTGACGCCGGGCAGGTGCATCACCTCTTCTTCAAACGCGTTAGCGACAAATACCGGCAAATTAAAGCCGGTATGACGCAGCAGCGCCAGCACGCCGCTACGGGTATCCGCCAGCGAGACGACAACCGCCGCCACATCGGTGAAGTCGGTGTTATCCAGCGTCACCACGTCTCGCGCAGTGTTCAGGGTCAGACTGGGCGCCACAGCGGCGCTGGCAGCAATTTTCAGTGGAGTCATAACAGAATCCCTAACGTCAGGGAGGAAGTGCCAGAGGCACAATTATGGGGACAGTGCCCCGGCGAATACTTAACAGTCAGAAGGCGTTACGCAGCCCGTGGAGAGCAGATCCATAGCCGCTGCCTGGCTGGCCTCACCGCATGGTGAATAACGGAGATATCGGAAAAGAGGATAACCCGGTGAGCGCCGGAAAAAGCGAACGGTAATCCGGGCGGATGCGCGGTGAACCGGACATGGCGACGTCCTCTGTGGCAAAGAAGCAGGGTCAAAAAGTGGCGGTCATAATGTCATCTTTTTCAGGCATGGACAACCCGAACCAGGTAATTATTCAGTCACCCTCTTCGCATTTAACAACATGATTTTTATAGTCTATTTATCATAAAAAATTCACAATACGACTAATTATCTGAATTATATGCAGATTTATGCACTTAACTCACTGCCGCTGTCAGCCTGTTTTTCCGCTCGTGTCGTCTTCATTGCCGGGAGACGGGGCCATTGCCCTACCGCATTGCATCTGCCAGGCGTAAACTGATCTTCTCTTTCCCACTCTGCCGGAGGCTGCATGTTCAAGGCACTGGTCATTGAAAATGACGAACAAGGTTACCGTTCCCTGCTGAAAGATCTCCCCGAATCTCAACTGCCTGACCACGATGTCACGCTCGACGTCAGCTACTCATCCCTGAACTACAAAGATGCCCTGGCTATCTGTAACAAAGGCCCGATTGTGCGCCAGTTCCCGATGGTGCCAGGTATCGATTTTGTTGGCCGGGTGACGGCCAGCCGCCATCCTGACTGGAAAGAGGATGATGTGGCGCTGCTGACGGGCTGGGGCGTGGGCGAAAAACAGTGGGGCGGCCTGGCACAGAAAGCCAGCGTCAGTGGCGACTGGCTGGTGCGCCCGCCCGCCACGCTGAGTCCGCTGCAAACCATGGCAATCGGTACGGCGGGACTGACCGCAATGCTCTGCGTGATGGCGCTGGAAAAACAGGGCATTACACCTGAACAGGGGCCTGTACTGGTAACCGGTGCCAGTGGCGGCGTCGGCAGCTATAGCGTCAGCCTGCTGGCGCGTCTGGGTTATCAGGTGATCGCTTCCAGCGGGCGCACCAGCGACCATGCCTATCTGATTGATACGTTGGGCGCGGCATCGGTCATTGACCGTGAAGAACTCTCCCAACCCGGCAAGCCACTGGCAAAAGAGCGCTGGGCCGCCGCGATAGACAGCGTAGGCAGTCACACCCTGGCGAATGTGCTGGCCGCCACCCAGCGCGACGGCGCGGTTGCCGCCTGTGGTATGGCGCAGGGACTCGACCTGCCAGCCAGCGTCGCACCCTTTATTTTGCGTGACGTTACGCTGGCCGGTGTCGATAGCGTGATGTGTCCGAAGCCGCTTCGTCAGCAGGCGTGGCAACGACTCGGTGAGCTGATGGATAGCGAACGGCTCAGTAAGCTGAGCCGGGTGATCCCGCTAAGTGAAGCCAGAGAGGGTGCGCAGGCATTGCTGGATGGCAAAGTGCAGGGTCGTCTGATTGTCGACTGTCGCTAATCCTGTTTAAAGGCGCGTTTCGCGCCTTTAACGATCGGCTCGCTGCAGCCGTTTTATGAGTCCTTCCAGCACGAACTGTGTCCCCTGCTCCATCACCGATTTCGGATCGCCGCTGAACTGATGGCACTCCGCTTCGTCTCTGCCGTCGGGCAATACCCAGCCAAACCAGATGGTGCCCGCCGGTGTACCATCTTCGCCGCCATCCGGTCCGGCATAGCCGGTAATGGATAATCCGACCGGCTCGCCGGAGCGGGCGCAGGCGCCCTGCACCATCTCCCGCGCCGTCTGTTCGCTCACCGCCGTATGCTGTTTCAGCGTGTCAGGGCGCACCCCCAGCAGACGGATTTTGGCATTTTCGCTGTAGGTGACAAAGCCGCTGGTATAAAAGTCTCCGCTGTTTTCCACCGCGGCCAGCGTCATGCTGATCAGCCCGGCGGTACAGGATTCGGCGGTCGCCAGATGAAGTCCGGAAGAGAGTAAAATATTCCCCAGTTGCTCAGCGGTCTGATCTAATGATTTTGCCATTATGGTCTCCTTGAATCTGTCCGGAACTCCAGGTATAGCGCAAAATCAGCGAATAAAACCGCGCAAGGCGATGTTTTTAAAGCGAAACGGTCTAAATGCGCAGCTGGATATGCGGCTGTCCACTCCCGGCATGCGCCACTACCTGCAGATCGGCCTGGTACCAGCGCGTCAGCGTCGATTCCGTCATCACCGTCTGCGGTGAGCCTTGTGCCACCAGTCGGCCTGCGTGCAGCAGCAGTATGCGATCGGCCCACAATGAGGCCTGATTAAGGTCATGTAACACGGTACAGACGGTGAGATCTCCGGCGCGTGTCAGCTGGCGTAATAAACGCAGGGTTTGCTGCTGCCAGAAGAGATCCAGCGCCGAAGTCGGCTCATCCAGAAACAGCCAGCCGCGTGGTCTTCCCTCATGCCAGAGCTGTGCCAGCACCCGCGCCAGCTGCACCCGTTGTTGTTCACCGCCGGAGAGCTGGCGGTAATCGCGCTGCGCCAGCCCTTCACAACCTGTCAGCCGCATAACCTCAGCCACAATCTGCGACGTCTGCGCCTCCGGCCAGGGCGCACGGCCCATCGCCACGACCGACTGCGCAGACTGTGAAAACGTCAGGTTGTTCTGCTGGCGCATCACTGCCCGGCGTCGTGCCAGCTGCTCACGCGGCCATGCCGTCAGCCGTCGATCGCCCAGCCAGCACTCGCCCCGATCGGGCGACAGAAATCCCGTCAGCATCCGCAGTAGCGTCGACTTACCTGCGCCGTTGGGGCCAATCAGCGCCACCAGCTCGCCACCTGACAGCGTGACGTCGAGATTATCGATAACGGTTTTGCCGCCGCGCGCGAGACACAATCCCCTGGCCTGTAAAATGTCCATCACTCCAGCCCTCGCTGTTGACGCAGAATCAGCCAGAGAAACCACGGACCGCCAATCAGGCTGGTCAGCAGCCCCACCGGCATCTCTGCCGGAACCACCAGAATGCGCGCCAGCGTATCGGCCAGCAGCAGCAGAATCGCCCCCGCCAGCGCTGAGCCGGGCAGCAGCCAGCGGTGATCGCCGCCAAGGCAAAAACGCATCACGTGTGGCACCACCAGTCCGACGAAGCCAATCACGCCGCTGACCGAGACCGCCGTACCGACCAGCAACGCACTGAGGATCAGCAGCTGATGCTGAGTACGCTTCACATCAACGCCCATGTAGTGCGCATCCTCTTCACCCGACTGCAGCAGGTTAAGGTGGCGGGCACGGGTCTGTAACAGCAGTAAGGCTGGCAGAATCAGCAGCAGGCAGATCAGCAGTGCAGGCCACTGTGCCTGGCTGAGACTTCCCATGCCCCACAGCGACAGCTGGCGTAGCTGCTGGTCGTTGCTCAGCCATGACAGCACGCCTACCGCCGCCCCGCACAACGCATTAATCGCAATGCCGACCAGCAACAGCCGCGAAAGATTGCCGCGCGCCAGCCGACTGAAACTGAAGATCAGCAGTGTAACCAGCAGACTGCCGATAAACGCGGCGATCATCGGTAGCCACAATGCCAGCGGTGCCGGCAACGCCAGCGGAATAATGATTGCCAGCGCCACCGCCAGTCCCGCCCCGCTGCTGATCCCCAGCAAACCGGGATCGGCCAGTGGGTTACGAAAAACACCCTGCATCACTGCGCCAGAGACTGCCAGCGCCATGCCCATCACCACCGCCAGCAGCACGCGCGGCAGGCGAATATCCAGCCAGATCTGCCAGATAAGATCGCTGAGCGGTGCCTGCCACAGCGCCCGCACTGAAAGCGACATCGCCCCCAGATTTGCCGCCAGCATCATCGCCACCAGCAGGAAGATCAGCATCAGCATCAGGCCACGCAGCGCATTATCCTTAATCATGGTTCAGCGATTCCGCCGCCTGGCGCAATTTCACGATTGCCCGTGGCGTATCAAGGCCAAACCCCAGCAGTGCCATGGTGTCGATCACCAGCAGACGATGCTGCTGCCCGGCAGGCGTCAGCGCCAGACCCGGTAACTGCCACAGCTGCGCTTCGCCGCCCAGGGTTTTCAGGCCATCCTCGCCTATTACCACCAGATCCGGCGCGGCGGCGATCACCCCTTCCTGCGACAGTGCCTGATAGTGCGGCACCGAGCCCATAGCATTCTCCAGCCCGGCGCTGCGAATGGCGCCATCGGCCGCAGTCTGATTTCCAGCCGCCATCGACTTCATGCCGCTGTTGGCCATGATGTAGAGCACTTTTACCGGCAGCGGTTGCTGCGGCAACTGGCGAATCTGCTGCGTCATTTGCTGCGCCAGTGCCTGAGCTTCGCTTTCACGCTGCAGCGCCTGGCCCACAGTGATAATTTTCTGCGGAATCGCCTGCAGGCTGCTGTCGCCGCTGACCGTGACCACCCTGACGCCCGCGCGGGCAATCTGTTGCAGCACCAGCGACGGTTGCGCCTGCGCGCTGGCGATCACCAGCGTCGGTTTCAGTGCCAGAATGCCTTCGGCGTTGAGCTGGCGCATATAACCCACGTCCGGCAGTCGGGCGGCCTGCGCCGGACGCAGACTGGTGCTGTCGCGAGCCACCAGCTGTGACTGGGCATCCAGCGCATAGATAATCTGAGTGACGTCACCACCAATCGACACCACCCGCTCCGCCGCCAGTGATGGCAGCGTCATCAGCAGCCATAACAGCATCGCTCTTTTCATGCCGCCGCTCCCGGCGTGCGGAGTGCGCCAATCTGCTCGCGCCAGCGTGACTGCTCTGGCGTACCTTCCGTGCGCTGACCGTAGAGCTGGGCTATCTGCGTGCCGTCGGCGGCGAACAGTTCCAGGCTGGTAACAAAGCCATCGCCCGTTGGCTTGCGTGTTACCCAGCTTTCGCAGATCTGATCAGCCATCAGATGCAGGGTGAACTGCGGATTGAAGATGTTGAGCCAGTTTTCCACTGGCTGCAGCTTCTCTACCCTGCCGGTGAAAATCTGAGTACAGCCACGGTTGCCGACAAAAATCATAATTTCATTGCCCGCCTGCTGTGCCATCTGTAGCAGGCGCTCAAGCGCGTCGTTGCCGGTCTGCCAGGCGAGATCCTCACCCACCGCGCGAAACGCCTGCGGCCGTGACACCTGGTGGCGCTTCAGCAACGCGAAAAACTGATGAACATCGGTCATGGCGCGCCATTCACGGTCGATGGCGGTGGCATCAATCGCCTCCGTCAGGGGAGCCGCGGCAACCGGCTCAACCACCAGCGGCGTCGCCGCGGCGTCGGTAAAGTCGGCGATCAGCGTCTGCCACGCTGCCATGCTGGTCTGCTCCGTGGCGTAAACTTTCAGTACCGCATCGCCATGACGATCAAAAATCTGAATGCTGTGACGAACGCCCTGCCCGGTCGGCTCCTGCAGAGCAAAGGCGCTGCACCACTGACCGATGAACAGGCGCAGATCGAGCGCACGGGGATTAAGCACCAGGCCACCATGTGCGCCAATATGCACATTGTGGTATTCACCCAGATGTTCATGTACCGCATAAGCGTTACGGGTAATGTTTTTGGTTTCGCCGACTGCGCCCAGTGCCTTCAGCAACGCCGGAAAATCGCGTTTCAGCGCCACGGCATCAACGCCGATGCGCGCTTCACACAATTCCGCTTCGCTGATGCCGATCAGCGCGGCCAGGTCGCGGGCATATTTCTTCGGTTGTTCACCTTTAAGGACAAGATAGTGCTGATAAATCGGGTTCATGACTCAGGCTCTCTTAGTAGTGCCCTGCATCAGCGCAGGGCGACGGCTATCAAAAATCGACGTTAACACCTAACTGGAAAGTACGGCCCGGCATCACGGCCAGTGCCTGATCGTTGCGCTCCTGCTGAGTGGCGCTGGTCAGTTCACGGCTGCTGAGGTAATCCCGGTATTTGCGATCGGTTATGTTGTAAAGCCCGCCACTCAGCCTGACGTTGTGCGCGACACGCCAGTAAGCGGTCATATCCACCATGCCATAACCCGGCACCCGCATGTAATCGGTGCTGGAGTCGGCCAGGCTGCTGCCGTTGTTAGCGAAGCTTTCGCGGTTAGTCGCACTGGCTTGCTTACCTTTGACAAAGGTAGCGGTAACGGCGGCACCGTAGCCGCGCGCCTCATCATCCCAGGCGAGTCCGACGATCGCTTTCATCGGGGCAACACTCTCAAGGTCGATGTAGCGGTCACCAAGGTAGCTCGACTTTGCCGCGCCCTGCGTGTAACCAAACGCCAGATTGGCGCTCAGACCCTCGACCTCGCTGAACCAGCTACCGAAGTTCACTTTACTGCTGATTTCAGCCCCGTAGATGTAGGCTTTATCGCGGTTCTCCGCCTGATAGGTGGTGTAAATGTTGGCAGGCACATTGACGAACTGACCCGGATTAGCCGCCCGGCTGTAGCGGGTAAAGGCAATAAAGTTTTTATAGTCGTTATAAAAAGCGGCAGCGTTAAGCGTGACGCCTTTTGCCACCTCTCCTTTTACACCCCACTCGTAGTTGTTGCTGGTTTCGGTTTTCAGATCTGCATTACCAATCAGCGCATACTGCGCGGTGCCGGCATAGCTGGAGCCAAGGTTCCATGAACCATAAAGCTGGGTATCGTTGGGGAACTGCGCGCCACGGGTATATTGCAGATAAGTCATCAGCTTCGGTGTCAGATCGTACTGGAAGGCGATCGACGGCAATATCTGGGTGTCGCTGTTTGGCGATCCATAGAGCGCTGAAACTTCGCTGGCGTCGAGCACGCTACTGTTCGTGGTCAGCGTCGCCACATCACGCGGTCGGGTGTTCTGATAGGCCACGCGCGCGCCCGGCACGATGGCCGCCCGATGTCCGTCAGCATCGAAGCTGATGGTATCCTGCAGATAACCACCCACGCTGTAGCTGCGACTGTTAGCCTGCGGCTGCATGATCGCAGTAAAAGCACTGGCTGGCGGTGACTGACGGAAAGGTCGTTCAGTATCCACCAGACGCGCATTCAGCCCGGCACTCAGTTCATGTCGCCCGACGCTTTTAAGCGCGCGGGTGTCAAAACCGTAGCTGTCGCTGTTGTAGTCGGAATAGACGGTTTGCCTGGCAGTGGCACTCGACGGCATGCGGGTGTTGTCATGCGCCTGGGTCTGCTGCCAGTAAACGCGGGCCGTCAGGCTGTCGATCAGGTCATTGTAAGGGGTGTACTCATCCGCCAGGCTGATGCCCCAGCGGCGGGTATCACTCTGCTGCTGTGCCGTCCCCCAGACTGTATTGCCTGAAGTGCTCCAGCTGTCGTAATGGCTGTGGTGGGTTTTGTGATAGTAATCGACCGTCGCGCTGAGCTTGTGAGCATCATTGGGCTGCCAGATGCCGGAGGTCATAAAGGCGTCGGAGTGCCAGTTAGCGGGATACGCATCCAGCGTATCGCTGTTGTTACGGGTCTGCTGTCCGTCACGGCGACTGTAAACAAAGATGCCGCGCAGTTCATCGTCACCGGCAGCGGCGGTGATGCCGTTATGCCAGCTGCGACTGGATGAGTCATAGTCGCTCTGATAACTGAACGCGGTCGCTTTTCCGGGATGCAGGTAATCGTCGGGAGACTTATTACGGAACGAGACGTTGCCGCCAATCGAGGTGTTCGGCTGTTCCACTGCTGTGGCGCCCTTCTCAATCTCAATACGGCCAAACATATAAGGATCGATGTAATCGCGGCCAATGCCAAAGCTGTCGAGACCTGCGCGTCCTACATAGCTGCGGCCAGTGGCCTGCGGCAACGGAATACCGTCCACATCCAGACCGACGCGGTTGCTCTCGAGGCCACGAATGTTGTAGCCGGTATAACCGGCCCGATCAAAACCGCTCTTACCGGCTGATGAACCGCCACGGGTACCGGTAGCACTGATCAGCGGTTCATAGCGCATGATCGATCCGAAGTCAGTGGCACCACGCTGTTGCAGATCGCTGGCAGAGAGCGAGGTTTTACTGCCTGCCGTTTTTATGATTTCCGGTGCCGTCACCGTCATTACCGGTTCGGCACTGCTGCCATAGCGGTCAGAAAGGGCTAGCGTGGCAGATTCACTGCCCGCAGCATAAGTGCAGGTGGTATTGATGAAGGTGGCGAGCAACGCCAGTTGAGTCAGACGCGGTTGCGTCAATCTCCGAAAACGTGGTGACATAGGCGCGAATTACCTGATTAATTGTTAGTATTCGCTCACTTGCTTGCTGGCAACAGTAAAACGGCTCCGCATAAAAGCCGTAAAAAGTCAGAACATCATGCTGGTGTAGTAATTATCGCCCGGAATCTAATGCAACTGATAATCATTATCAATCTTATTTACATTTAGATATTAACCACAGCGCACAAATTGTTAACCCGAATGCATTGGCATTTATCAACACGTAAAGGAATAGAGTTATGGCGCAAAAACCTGTGGTTGTTATTCACTACTGTATGCAATGCAACTGGCTGATGCGGTCAGCGTGGATGGCACAGGAACTTCTGCATACGTTCGCTGAGGATCTGGCGGAAGTGACGCTTAAACCGGGCACCGGCGGTATCTTTGAGATTACGCTGGATGAGCATCTGCTGTGGGAACGTAAGCGGGATGGTGGCTTCCCGGATGCGACCACGCTGAAACAGCGTGTACGGGACATCTGCTTCCCGGATCGTACGCTGGGCCACATCGATAAACACAAAACTGAAGTCAGCTAACTCCGAGATTAGCTGAGGGTGATTTTTTCTGCCGCGTCGTGCAGCGCCTTAATCAGCGTCTGCAGCGCGGCTTCTGAGATATCTTCCTGCGCAAGCCGCCGGTTCAGCGCGACCTTCAGCCCATGAATCGCCTGCTCAACAGCAGGAATGCTGCGGTTATTGACCAGAATTGCCAGCGTAGAGAGCCGTGTAATCAGGCTGGTGACCGTTTCACGATTCTCTGCCAGCTGCGCTTCTCCCGATGCCGTCAGGCGGTAGGCTTTACGCGTTGCCTGCGCATCCACCACCTGAATCGCCTCCATCTCTTCCAGCAGCGTCAGGTTGGGATAAATGATCCCCGGACTGGGCGAATACTCTCCCTTTGACAGCTCCTCGACAGACTTGATCAGCTCATAGCCGTGCGCGGCATTCTGCGCCAGGAAATGGAGCATCAGCAGGCGAATCTCACTCGCTTCCAGCATCTTTTCACGTCGCTTGCGCCGTCCGCTGCAACTTCCTGCGCGCGCATTCTGATCGTCAGATGAAGTGGAAGTCGGATGCTGTTTCATGGCCTGCCCTGCTGCGAAAAAAGTGGGATTGATGGTAGTGCGCTGCCTGGCAAAACTCAATTGCCTTAGCGGCTTACTTCTGGTGCCAGTAGGCCACCGCCCGCACGAAGTCACTGTTGAGGCCGCGCTGCACCGTGAAGTAGTCACACAGCGCTTTAACAAACTCACCTTCGCCGGTCAGCCAGACAAAGTAATCTTCCGTCGGGATAGTGATCTGATCCAGCCGGGCAATCAGCTGGCTGAGCTGCGCTTTCTGCATCTGGCCGCTGCCGAGCCAGTTTGTCGTCACATCAGCCGTATCAGATAAATAGTCGCGGCCCGTCGCTTCATCGGTAAAAGCATAGAGATGCAGCGCCTGCGCCCGGGCGTCACGCTGACGGCGCGCAAAAGCCGGCAGCCCGGTTTCATCACAGACATAGAGCTGGAATGCGTAATCAGTCGGCACCACCAGCGAGCCGCGTGGCCCGCCGACAATCAACCGATCGCCAGGCTGCGCCTGAGTTGCCCAGTCACTGGCTACGCCCTGCTGATGAATATAGAAATCGAGGGTCAGTGAAGATTCACCATCGAATTCCAGCGGTGTGTAATCACGCGCCTGCGGACGCACCCCTTCCGGCCAGACAATCCCCGCATCGGTGATTTGTGGCAGAGCCAGTGTGGCTCCTTCAGCGGAAGGGAAGAAAACCTTAATGTGGTCATCAAAGCCTGGCGACGTAAAACCCGCCAGATCGCTGCCGCTGAACCGGATACGCCAGAATTTACCGGCAATGTTAGTTTTACTCGCGACCTGGATATGGCGGAAACGCAATTCATTACGGACGCGCTGTGGTACACGCTGATCGGCTGATACAGGCAAAATTTCTCTCCTGAAACGGGATGGATGCCCATGACTCAAGGGCATGCTGATAATAATGGAATAACAATCATTCTCATCTGAAGTGCCAAGATTAGCTATGATATATCTTCACTACAAGAACGAAAAATGCGATCCAGCGGCTTAAGATATATTTTATGCCGGTACGGGTGTGCGTAGTGCAGACGAAGAGCGGCCCTGATAAGAGCGTTCAGAGAGAGGTAAGCAGCAGGTGCGGCGTGTTTACGGGGCAGGCAGAGAAGGCGGAAACTGTCCGGCTCCTGACGAGCCGGGCATGATGTTGCGCCGCACATTCTGGCAGCGCGTGACCACTTACAGTGTGTCGTTGAATCCTGAGAGGGAAGGATTGCTGCTGGTGTGTTCCGGCAGCTCACCATCACCCAGAATTTCATGCTGGGTGGCCTGAGAGTGCGGATGCAGTCCGGCAGGAGGTGAAAAAGGTTCAGCCTGTTGTGCCATCGCCATGACAGGCAATGCCAGGATCAGTGAAATCATTAAGCGTCGCATAGTTGTCTTCGTTTGTTTTTTTGACCAGAAAAGGCCTGAAATGCAGGTAAATATTCCAGCCCTGGCACAGATGCACGATGATTCAGGCATGGCAGGGTTTCGGGAGAGGATTTTACGCCAGAACGGCGAGTTATTTTATAAAATCGTGCGGTTTATCACGGTTTACCGCACGAATTATGCATTAACAGGGTCGGGAGCCACACCCCCTGCCCTGCTGGCTACGCCTGCATCACCGGAATAGAAAAAACGCCGCTCAGCCAGTCGGGCTTACAGTGCGCAAAATCGAGACGCAGCAGATCTTTACCCGGACGACGTGACACACCCAGTGCTGGCAGATGCTGATAGTAGATATCCTCGATAAAGCGTGTCAGCTGCTCCGGGCTGCCGCTCCAGCGGATCGACGCATAGAGTCCACTAACCTCGCTCCAGCTGGCGGTGTTGTCACCCAGCAGCCCGGCATGTTGCGGCTCCAGCGCCTGAAACAGGCTGATATTTTGCTGATCAGCAGAGCTATGGCCCGGGCCATACTGAAAGCCTAACCAGCCCTGCGACACGCGGCCGCCCGCCAGCGCCACCAGTTGCCGCGCCTGTTCAGCCACCCGGTGATCGCGATCGGCAATGTAATCGCCAAACTTACACTCCCACTCCAGCGTTTCTCCGCACAGATGCAGCTCTTCCTCACGCTCCACCAGCGTTGCACGCTCTGCCAGCGATCGCACCAGAATGCGGCCATGGAAGTTTTTAACCGGCAAATGGGGAATACGGCGAAACGCGCCAGGCGTCAGCGAAAAGTGACCTTTGAATACCCGGGTAAAATTTTGCTGGTTATCAAAACCAAAACGTACGGCGATATCGATCAGCGTCATGCGGGTCAGACGCAGCGCCATAGCGGCCATCGTCAGACGCCGTTTACGGGTGTAAGCCGCCAGGGTCTGTCCGGTCATCTCCTTAAACATGCGCTGCATGTGCCATTTGGAATAACCTGACTTGAGGGTAATCTGATCGATATTAAGATCGTCGGTGAGATTGGCTTCAATCCACTCGACCAGATCGTTGATGTGCTGTTTTTTAATGGCCTGACTGAGCATGATGGCGATTTACGACGCGGGTTAGGACTGGGATTTCAGTTACAAAAGGATAACAAAAATCGCAAATCGGTGTAAGGAAAGGGTAAGCATTGCGCGCCCGTTCAGGGCGTTTCCGCATTAATTGCTTAGGTTACTAACTAAAAAAGGCTGACTGTCGTCAGCCTTCTGATTATTGATAAAAACTGCGCCGGATAGCTGTAAGACGGAGCCTGCGACAACTAATGACTGCGCATTCCGGCCGCTGTCATCATCATACGGAACAGCGAGGCGACAACGCCCAGCGCCAGCACGCTGGCGGCATAGATAAACACCAGCCACATCACACGCTTCCACCATGGCGCTTTCGTTTCTTCATTGTGATTGTGGTCTTTCATGCTGCTGAGGCTTTTCATATCAATGATATCCTGCGTCTGCTTTGATTTTTCCACGGAACACGTAGTAGCTCCAGAAGGTGTAGCCCAGGATCATCGGGATAATCAGCAGGCTACCCACCAGCATAAAGGCCTGGCTCTGCGGCGGTGAGGCGGCAGCCCAGATGGTCACTGATGGCGGAATAATGTTTGGCCAGATACTGATGCCCAGCCCGGAGAAGCCCAGGAAGATCAGCGCCAGCGTCAGCAGGAACGGTGAATAGTGCGCCTCGCGCTTAATGGCGCGCACAATGCCCCAGGAACAGAGCAGCACCAATACCGGAACCGGCAGGAACAGGAACAGGTTGGGTTTGCTGAACCAGCGATGCGCGATATCCGCATGCGCAAACGGTGTCCACAGGCTGATGATGCCGATAATCACTAACAGCGCAATCACCAGCGGCGTAGCCAGCGCAGACATTTTACGGTGCAGCTCATTCTCGGTCTTCATGATAAGCCAGGTGCAGCCCAGCAACGCGTAGGCAACAACCAGACCCACGCCGCAGAACAGCGGGAACGGTGCCAGCCAGTCCATTGCGGAACCGGCAAAACGACGTCCCTCAACCGGAATACCATCCAGCAACGCACCCACGGCCACACCCTGACTGAAGGTGGCGATGACTGAACCGGCAATAAACGACTTGTCCCAGAACGCCCGATGGCCTTCTACCGCCTTGAAACGGAACTCAAAGGCGACTCCACGGAAAATCAGGCCAATCAGCATAGCGGTCAGCGGAATCGACAGCGCATCGGCAATTACCGCATAGGCCAGCGGGAACGCGCCGAACAGGCCAGCGCCACCCAGAACCAGCCAGGTTTCATTTCCGTCCCAGACCGGCGCGACGGTGTTAACCATCATGTCGCGCTCGCCAGCATCTTTATTGAACGGGAACAGCAGACCAATACCCAGGTCGAAGCCATCCATCACGATATACATCAGGGTTGCGAAAACGATAATCGCAAACCAGATAACGGAATAATCGATCATCTTAGTGGTCTCCATCCTTAAAGGTGGCAGCGGAAAGCGGACGCGCCGGGGTTTTCTTCTGACCAGGACCACCCTCTTCGGTGATATGGCCTTCGCCGGTAACCGGTCCCTGCTTAATCAGACGCATCATGTAGTGATACCCCACGCCGAACACCGAGCTGTAGACCAGAATAAAGGCCAGCAGGCTGATGCTCATGTGCATATCCCCATGTGCCGAGACCGCATCAATCGTGCGCTGCACGCCATAGACCACCCACGGCTGACGACCGATTTCAGTGGTAAACCAGCCTGCCAGAATCGCAATCAGACCCGACGGCCCCATCAACAGCGCAAACCACAGGAAAGGACGCGACTCATAGAGACGCCCTTTGAAACGCAGCCACAGGCTGACCACGCCCAGCGTAATCATCAGCAGGCCCAGCGCCACCATCACGCGGAAGGACCAGAAGATGACCGTTGAATTAGGCCGGTCCTCTTTCGGGAAGGACTTCAGCGCCGGGACCTGCTTGTCCAGGCTATGCGTCAGAATCAGGCTGCCAAGATAAGGCACCTCCAGCGCATACTTGGTACGTTCCTGCTCCATGTCGGGGATCCCGAACAGGATCAGCGGTGTGGCTTCACCCGGTGGGTTTTCCCAGTGCCCTTCAATCGCCGCGATTTTGGCAGGCTGGTGTTCCAGCGTATTCAGACCATGAGCATCACCAATCATCGCCTGAATCGGCGCGACAATCAGTGCCATCCACAACGCCATTGAGAACATCTTGCGGATTGCGGGATTGTTATTTCCCTTCAGCAGATGCCAGGCCGCCGACGATCCCACAAAGAAAGCACTCGCCAGGAACGCCGCTACAGACATATGGAACAGGCGATAAGGGAATGAGGGGTTAAAGACGATTTTGAACCAGTCCTGCGGAACCACGATGCCATTCTGAATGATGTAGCCCTGAGGCGTATGCATCCAGCTGTTAGAGGCCAGGATCCAGAAGGTGGAAATCAGCGTACCGAGGGCGACCATGCAGGTGGCAAAGAAGTGCAGCCCGGGACCCACGCGATTCCAGCCAAACAGCATCACGCCCAGGAAGCCCGCTTCCAGGAAGAACGCCGTCAGTACTTCATAGGTCAGCAGCGGACCGGTAATACTGCCAGCAAACTCCGAGAAGCCGCTCCAGTTCGTCCCGAACTGATAAGCCATGACCAGTCCTGATACCACACCCATGCCGAAGTTAACGGCAAAGATTTTCGACCAGAAGTGGTAGAGATCGCGATAGGTTTGATCGCGGGTTTTGAGCCACATACCCTCGAGCACGGCCAGAAAACTGGCGAGACCGATGGTGATGGCGGGAAAGATAATATGGAAGGAAACAGTAAATGCGAACTGAATCCTGGCCAGATGAAAGGCATCTAATCCGAACATTGCTTACCTCTTTGCCACATAGAACACCATGTATTTACTTATAATTAACAACTTAAGCCTGATGCGCCTGGTTCTCTGCGCTTATTGAAATTCCCGCCGCAAATTTAAAACCATTCGCGGCGAGGAAATAGAAACAGTGGGGTTAATGAAAACTATAACAGTCTTTATTGATTCTGATCATTGTTTTTGACGGGAATTATTTATTTAAAAATAAGGCCTAAAGGTTAATCAGAGCGTGTTTATGTGTCGTTAATGTTACGGTAATTTGTACTTTAAAAATCGATAGCGCTAAAGCGAACCCTGCCTGTAAATTGCCTTCAACAGGCTGTTTTCAGGCACTATTTTGTTATAAACCCTGATTGAGTAAAGGTCAAATTTTAGAGCCTCCAAATTAAATACCCTTATTTTTTAACAGGTTAAAAGAGTAAATAGTTACCTCTGCCGCTTTGTTTGCTTTTTTGCTTTTGCCTGGCTAATGCAGCTATAACTTCTGACAGAAAAAACGCAGAACGGCGCTTTTAAGCGCCATCAGAGATGTTAATAAAATGAGTCAAAAAGAAGGTATGAATTAACAGCGCGCTGCGGGCAGTCGATTATTCCGGGCCAGAGATTCATAAAACGATTTAATAACCAGCAACCGTGCGAAAAGATCGACTGGATTATTTTCGCTGCCGTTACGTTATCGCGCTTTCAGGAAGTGAGATGACAGACAAATGGGGTCAGAAATTTTGCAGCGAGTATACCCATGCCGTCACGTTATGACGGCTGATACAGGGTGATTTTACTCTGCCGCAGATTTTTCGCGCTGTGCCAGAATCCGGCTCAGGTTCAGCTCCAGCCAGTCAGCCAGCCCCACAACCTGTTCACCGACTTCGCGTCCAAGCGGGGTTAAACGATATTCCACGTGCGGTGGCACCACATCGTAGGCGATACGCTGCACGAAGCCATCTTCTTCCAGGTAGCGCAGATTCTGCGCCAGCATCCGCTCGCTGACGCCACCGACCGTCCGGCGCAACGCGCTGAAGCGCAGCGTCTGGTCCTGCAGGGCCAGCAGAATTAATACGCTCCAGCGGCTGGTTACGCGTTTCAGCACGTCACGTGACGGGCAGTTGACGTTAAGCAATTCGCCGCGGATAAATTTTTCACTCATTTTTTCAGACATTTAACTTATCCACCTCAAACTAACAATTCTGTAAGTACTTACTAAAAATTAGTTTATACACTAGTCTGAATTTCACCAACAGCCACAGGAGTATTAACATGATTGCAGTTACAGGTGCCACCGGCCAGCTGGGCCGTTTCGTGATTGATGCATTACTGAAAAAAGTCCCGGCGGGAGAAATTGTTGCCGCCGTCCGTACGCCTGCCAAAGCGGCCGATCTCGCAGCGCTGGGCGTCATTGTCCGTCAGGCCGATTATGGTCAGCCAGAGACGCTGGAGGCCGCTTTTGCAGGCGTGGATAAGCTGCTACTGATCTCCGGTAGTGAAGTGGGCCAGCGTGAAGCGCAGCATAAAGCCGTCATTGAGGCTGCTCGGGCGGCGGGCGTGGGCTTTATCGCTTACACCAGCCTGTTGCATGCAGATACCTCGCCGCTGGGCCTTGGCGTTGAACACCGCGCAACAGAAGCGCTGCTGAAAGCCTCTGGCATCCCGTTCGCCCTGCTGCGTAACGGCTGGTACAGCGAGAACTACGCAGCGAGCATCCCACCGGCGCTGGCGCATCATGCGTTTATTGGCGCAGCAGGCGAAGGTCGTATCGCCTCGGCAGCGCGTCAGGATTACGCCGAAGCGGCGGCAGAAGTAATGACCCGTGAGGATCAGGCGGGCAAAGTGTATGAACTGGCAGGTGATGACAGCTACACGCTGGCGCAGTTTGCTGCGGAGATTGCCGCGCAGAGCGGTGAAAAGGTTGATTACGTCAATCTCTCTCAAAGTGAGTTTGCGGCGGCGCTGAAAAACGCAGGCCTGCCAGAAGGTCTGGCGGAAATGCTGGCGGATTCTGATGCCGGTGCAGAGAAAGGCGGTTTGTTCGATGACTCCCGTCAGCTAAGCCAGCTCATCGGTCGCCCCACCACCACCTGGCAGGCAGTCATTCGCGCGGCACTGGCAAATCGTTAATTCTGTCGTTCATGAGCGGACAATCGGGTCCGCTCACCTCACTATCCTGTCCGAATTCCCGTTGGGTATGCCACTTTCTGCACTCTTTGCGGCTGCGGTTTCTTTTACAAAATGTGAATAAACGCCAGTTTTCTTCAGGTTAAATTTTTTTATTCAGGTCGCTAAGAGATTCATCTGAAATGCGTTTTTTGTGAACAGCGTTATATTTGGTTGAATTGTCTGGAATTTATCCAAAAACCTCGATTAATCGACAATATTTATTACGTTCATAGATATTCTGCATTGTTGTTCCGGGGGAGGAGAGGTCTATAATTTGTCCTTTGTGCAACCACGACCGCTCAGGAGGCCGTTATTAATACCCATCGCCAGCAACAAAATGCACTTGAAGAGGTTCGTGCCGGGGCGGAAGTTGAGTATCAATACGATCCCCATGAACTGAAGCTGGATCGCATGCAGGATTCTGAACCGGAGCCGGAGCTGATTGAAGGCTTGCCGGCGCCGGATGCGCTGACCCCTGCCGATCGTTATCTGGAACTGTTTGAACATGTTCAGATGTCGCGGATTTTCGAGGACAGCAAAACCTTCCCCGACTGTTCGCCCAAGTACGATCCGCTGGATGTGCTGATGCGCTATCGTCGACAGAAACGCAGCAGTGATTTTGACCTGTCGCGTTTTGTCGCCGATCACTTTTATCTGCCTGGCGTAAACGAAAGCTTTTATGTCTCCAACCCGGATAAAACGCTCAATGAGCATATCGACGACCTGTGGCCGGTTCTGACCAAAATGCCGCAGCAGCATATGCCGCACTCATCGCTGCTGCCATTACCCAAACCCTATGTGGTGCCGGGCGGACGTTTTGGCGAAACCTACTACTGGGATTCTTACTTCACCATGCTCGGCCTGGCAGAATCGGGCCGTGACGATCTGCTGCGTCACATGGCGGATAACTTTGCCTGGTTGATCGATAACTACGGTCATGTGCCAAACGGCAACCGTACCTATTATCTCAGCCGCTCGCAGCCACCGGTGTTTGCCCTGATGGTTGAGCTGTTCGAAGAAGATGGCGTGCGCGGTGCTAAGCGCTATCAGGAACAGCTGATGAAGGAGTATCAGTTCTGGATGGACGGTGCTGGTTCACTGATGCCGAACCAGGCTTATCGTCACGTAGTGCGGATGCCAAACGGCTCACTGCTGAACCGCTACTGGGATGACCGCGATACGCCGCGTGATGAGTCGTGGATTGAAGATGTGGAAACCGCCCGCGAATCGAAACGTCCGGCCAGCGAAGTGTATCGTGACCTGCGTGCCGGAGCGGAATCGGGCTGGGATTACTCCTCGCGCTGGCTGCGTAACCCGAAACGGCTGTCGAGCATCCGTACCACGCAGTTTATTCCTATCGATCTGAACTCGTTCCTGTACAAGCTGGAGCTGATGATCGCCACCCTGTCGCACGCGAAAGGCGAAGAGCTGACCGCGCTGGCCTGGCAGAAAAAAGCGGAAGCGCGCAAGCGTGCGATTACCCGTTATCTCTGGGACAGCACCGCCGGTGTGTTCCGTGACTACGACTGGCGTCGGGAGCGTTTCGGTGCCTTTACCGTCGCCTCCGTGGTTCCGCTATTTGTCGGTCTTGCGACGCCGCATCAGGCGCACCTGCAATCGATCTCGCTGCGCCATCTGCTATTGAGCAACGGCGGCCTGCTGACCTCAATGGTGGAAAGCGGTGAGCAGTGGGATCGACCCAACGGCTGGGCACCGATGCAGTGGATGGCGGTTGTTGGCCTGAATAATTACGGTGAAGAGACGCTGGCGACTGAAGTGGCAGTGAACTGGCTCAACACGGTCAACAACTTCTATCAGTTGCACCATAAGCTGGTAGAGAAGTATGACATCAGCGGCGAGCGCGCCCGTCCTGGTGGCGGTGGTGAGTATCCGTTACAGGATGGATTCGGCTGGACTAACGGCGTCACACGTAAGCTGATGACGATGTATGGGCATTTAATGGCTGACTGAGTAGCGCAGCCGGTAAACCTTTAAAACGCAAAAAGCCGGGTTATCCCGGCTTTTTCATGTTTCATGCAGGCTATTCAGCGCTACTTCTTCGCTTCAGTGCCTGGTTGTGACGCACGTTGCAGGAACTGCTGTGTCACTTCAGGCAGGTGCTGCAGCAGCCACTCCGCCATCGCCACTTCCTGATCGCGGATCTCATTCAGTATGCGTACGCCCTGCGCATCACCAACCTGCTCAGCCGCAGCGATCAGGCTGGTGTAGCTGGCGATCTCGGCATTCTCGAATACATAGCCACTGATGGCGCCCTTCACCACTTCATCTGAGTTAAACATGCCGCCCACGGCCTGGCCGGTGGCTGCCATTTTGCCTATCGCATCTTTCATTACAGAGTGATCGATACCGTGGCTGTCGAGCAGCTGTTCCAGCAGAGTCAGCTGATGTTTGGTCTCTTCAAGATGTTGCGCCAGACGCTGTTCCAGCGCCGGATAGTGTTCAAGACGACCTGACATCTTGCTCAGCATGCTTTCTGCTTGTTTTTCCATCGCATGCGCATCGCGCAGCCAGTCGTGATAATGTTCAATCGCAGTCATGTGTTGCTCCTTAAGAGACGGTAATAGAGTCGGCTACCGAGGTGAGCTTCTCATCCGTTTGCTTCTCTTCATTCAGGGTTTCTTCCAGCAGCTGTGCGGCTTTGGTGTAACCCAGCTTCAGCGCCAGCGCATGCAGGGTACCGTAGGTGGCAATCTCATAATGCTCAACTTTCTGCGCCGCACCGATCAGTCCATGATCGCGAATCTCGCCCTTCTCGACCGAGTCGATAATTTCCTGCGCTTCTTCAACCAGACCTTCCAGCGCATGACATTTCATTCGTTTGATTTTGACTTCAGGTGTCACTTCCACCAGTTCGTCGAGTCGTTCAATCTGAGCACGGGTCTCTTCCAGATGCTGATTAAACGCAGCGATAAGATTTTCGTCACTGGCTGCACGCGCCATTTTAGGCAATGCACGGGTTATCTGCTTCTCAGCGCTGTATACATCGGATAAGTCATGGATGAACAGGTCGTTTAACGTTTTCACTGTCATAAGATAGCCTCATTGATTAAAAAGCTGCGTCTGTAATAACGCAGCGCCAGTCATATCGTTGACACCTGAAAAGTCTAGTGGAGATTCTTAATATCGCACGCTGCATCAGTATGAATTTAAGACAAAAGTGGCATGTAAAATGCACTTTCCTTTTTACAGCAACGCGTTAGCTAAAAATTGTTTTTAAGATTGCGGCTTCGCTAGCAGTGCTGGATTTTGTACAAAGTGATAAATCGTTGTATACATTTTTTAAGATTAACTGCATAAAAAAGTACCACTCGAAACTTATCTGTACAAAGTTGTATTTAACGGTACAGCTTTAATCGATAGGAAATAAAAAACCGGAAGGGAAAACCCTTCCGGTTCAATTCACAGCTCCAGCCATTGCCAATGATGGAGCAATGACATAATTCAGGGTGTAATTATCTTCACGAGGAACTAAAAAAGATTCAAAATGCCCGGCTAACAGAGTAACCCTGCCGTTACAGCAGTGTTAAAGACGTTCAGCTCCGGCGGCTAACCTTACCTCCCTTGCGCCCCGCTTCAATGGCACGTTCAGGATCGTTTTTGAAGTTACCGCCGCTTTTCTGGCCTCCTTTGCGCCCTGCTTCAGCAGCACGCTCTTTGTCGGCCGCAAAATTCCCGGCCCCACCGCGATATTGAGTCATATGCGTCCTCTTTGAATTTTAAAAATTGGAATTTGCACAGTTAACGCTTCATCAGGCCGATTCAGCAACATAAATGTAGACAGAAAACCGGACCGATCAAGTCAGAGAAATAAAAAACCCGTCACAGTTCTGGTTTATTGGCCTTCCTACCCTCAACCGGATTGATAACGGATTTCAACCATCGCTCTTTTCTATTCATAAAAGAGCCGCAGCATGAAAAATATTTATAACGAAAATCGCCGCGCCCTATTAATCGATCATTTTCAAAAAAAGTCCAATTGAAAAAATATAAGCGAAGCGGCAAAGAGATAATTTCATCAATATCAGGTAGTGAAGATGATCAACAAACCATCAAATTCCCCAAGCGAAGCGCTAATTAGAAATCTGAAACGCTGCTTTTACGTTAAAAATAAGCGAAGCGTGACGCATTGATAGCACCAGTTAAAAATAGCCTGAATCGATCAATAAACGATCAATTATGCTGGTTAGATGAAAATTTTTATTAAAAAGAGAGGTCAGATTTAGCACTGATATCTGAATATAACCGAAGCGGCAAGATTCAGGTATTTGGTGGCAAAAAGCGGGTTTTCGGAATAGTACTAAAAAGCATTTTCTGCGGGGATACGCATAAATTTTGCATGCCTGCGAAAAGGGGAACTCAACGTTATGAATGAGATGGCGCAAAGCCATGAGGGGGAGATTGTGCGTTAATGGCAGGCAAAACATATGCCCTGTTCAGCAGAGTCAGAGGGAGTCGGGAAAAGTGGAATCAAAAGCCACACCGCGCTTGCCATTTTTCTTGATGCGGTACATCGCTTCATCAGCACGCTGCAGTGCAGTATCAAAGTCATCTTTGTCCTGCGCCTGAGACACACCGACAGACGCCCCAATGAGGGCATGCCCGTTTGCCATATCAAAAGGTGTCATTACCGCGTCAAGACAGGCATGCGCCAGTTTCTTTACCCGCGGATGGTTCAGCGCCCAGGGTATTAACAATACAAACTCGTCGCCGCCCAGTCGGCCAATGATCACTTCTGCCGGAGAGAGTTCAGTAAACCGCTGACTCAACTGGATGAGGACTTCATCTCCGCTGCGGTGCCCCAGGGTGTCGTTGACGTGTTTGAAGTTATCCAGGTCAATAAAGACCACGCAGAGCGGTCCCTGAGCTTTCATTTCACAGAAATAATTCTGCAGAGCATGACGATTGTTGAGCAGCGTAAGGGGATCGTGCAGCGCCAGCAGGGCGAGCTGCTCTTCATATTGCTTCTCTTTGGTCATATCGATGTGAGTGCCGATCACTTTAACCGGCTCTCCGTACGCATTCCATTCGCTGACCCGGCCCCGATCCAGCACCCACGTAATGCTGCCATTTTTGGCGATCATGCGGTGCAGAGCCTCGTAATAAGGCGCTTTCCCGGCGATGTGGTCGTTGAATGCCTGTAGAACGTCGGCGGCATCATCGGGATGCAGGCTCTCTTTCCAGGATTCAAAGTTGGCGTCGGTCTCTTTCGGCTGGAAGCCCAGCATCGCCCCCCAGCGCCGGTTGAAGATCACCAGTTTGCCGCTGGGAATATCCAGCTGCCACAGGAACAACCCGGTACCATCCAGCGCCGCATTGAGTTTTGTGCGGGCGTCATGCGCTATACGCTTCAGACGCGCATTGTGCTTTTTGAGGTTCTGTATCTGCAGACGCAGCGCTTCTTCTGACATAACCGTGTGAGAGGAGGAAAAAGGGGTATTGTGCCTGTCAGGCTGATTCTGTAAAGGGTGGCTTATAAAACACGATTAGCCGCGGTCAATTGCAGGCTGGACAGGATATCAGGCGGTGCCAGTCTGGCAATGCAGCACAGAGGCAAACCTGGCAATTGGTTTCGCCATGAAATCTGTTTGTGTTGCTACAGGGTTGAGAAGTGGAATGGGCGCGGGAGAGGCGAAATTCGGAATGTTCGGGAATGGCGGGAGTCTGTCGAACCTTCGATAACGGGTTCGCTCCAGAATGCAAAAACCCGCCAGAGGCGGGTTCTTTAAAGATGGTGCCCGAACCCGGACAAAAATGCCGGGAGCATTTTTGCATCGCGTGCCAGCGCGACCCAGAGGGCGAGCCACAGGAGGTGGCGAGTGAATCGAACCTTCGATAACGGGTTCGCCCCATAAACGCAAAAACCCGCCAGAGGCGGGTTCTTTAAAGATGGTGCCCGAACCCGGAATCGAACCAGGGACACGGGGATTTTCAATCCCCTGCTCTACCGACTGAGCTATTCGGGCAACGGGGCGCATTAAACCAAAGCGGCCCGGCAGCGTCAAACGCTTTTCACCAAAATCAAATCGACTGACCGCTTTTCCATCAACCCAAAGAGTGGGTCTGACCTGCCGCCATAAACCTCTCTGTTGGCCGGATATATTTTAGTCAGAAAGCAGGCAGAGTCTGCATTGTGACGCGAAATTGCCGATATAGCATGCGAGACCAACACTAATAATAAGGATCGCCATGTTTTCCACCATTACATCAGGTATCGCTTCCCGTCACAGCTGGCAGAAGCGTTCACACTCAGCGGCAACGCTGAGCTCTCTCAACGGCTCCATCGCCATGATTGAATTCTCCCCCGATGGCACCATTCTCAGCGCGAATGCGCTGTTTCTGGCGCGCATGGGCTACACGCTGGCGGAGATCGAAGACCAGCACCACAGCCTGTTTTGTACCGCAGAGCAGCTTGAGTCGCGGGACTATCAGGATTTCTGGCTGCGACTGAACCGGGGCGAAAGCTTCAGCGATAAGTTCCTGCGCGTGGCGAAAAACGGCCGACCGGTATGGCTCGAAGCCAACTATGTGCCGGTGCAGAACCGCCATGGCCGGGTGATTAAAATCGTCAAACTGGCAACCGACATCACCGATCATATCAACGATGCGCAGGAGCAGCGCGCCATCACCACCGCCATAGAACGGTCGATGGCGGTGATCGCTTTTAACCTCAAAGGTGAAGTGCTGAAAGCCAATGACAACTTCCTGAAAACCATGGGTTATCGTCGTGAGGAGGTAGAAGGTGTTCACCACCGTCGCTTCTGCTCGCAGGAGCTGCGCGACAGCCGCGAATATAGCGAGTTCTGGCAGCAGCTGAACCGCGGCGAATTTGTCTCAGGCCAGTTTCCCCGGGTCAATAAACGGGGCGAGACTATCTGGCTGCGCGCCACCTACAACCCGGTGTTTGACGAACAGGGCAGGCTCTACAAAATCGTGAAATTCGCCACTGATGTGACCGCGCAGGTGGAAAAGAATCAGCAGGAACATGATGCGGCACAGCGGGCTTATCACACCGCGCTGCAAACGGATGAAAGCACAAAGCTGGGTGCCGATGTTATCGCCAGCAGCGTGCAGACCATGAACGCCCTGGCGGGTGAACTGCAGGGGATCTCCGGTGATATTACCGGCCTGAGTGAATCCTCAGAGCGTATCGGCGCGATTGTAGAAGGCATCCGCCGGATAGCCGATCAGACTAACCTGCTGGCGTTGAATGCCGCTATTGAAGCGGCACGGGCCGGAACCCATGGCCGCAGCTTTGCGGTAGTGGCTAATGAAGTCCGCACGCTGGCAGCAAACATCAATCGCGCCACCACCGACATCGAAAATCGGATACAGCAAAACCATCAGCTGGCGAGCCGGGCACTGAAAGGGATTGAATCCAACCTGAAGCGCGCCGATCAGGGCGTACAGCTGGCCCAGGAGGCGGGCGGCGTGATTGCGGAAATCCGTGAAGGCGCAACGGATGTAGTACGCGCCATCGGCCAGGTGACCAAAACGCTTAAAGTCTGACGCTCTGCGGGGGCAATCGCCCCCTTTTAAGGTGTTGCCTGAACAGGCGCTTCTGGCACCGGCGGGATAAAGATATGATCCAGAATCGCCCGCATTACGGGTGCCGCAGTAATCCCTTCGTTGCCACCATTCTCCAGAATTAACGCTACCGCCACTTTCGGGTCATTAAAGGGCGCAAAGGCGGTGTAGAAGATATGGTCACGCAGCCGTACCGGTATCATTTTCGCGTTATAGGTCTGGTTCTGGCGCAGGCTGAACACCTGCGACGTCCCGCTTTTCGCAGCGATGCCATAGGGTGCCGTGTGGAAATATTTATAAAAGGTGCCGTTGGGTGCGTTAGCCATGCCAAACATCGCGTGGCGTACCAGCGACCACTAAGGTGAATGAGGATCGCCAATCTGCGCTTCATGCTGCTGCGGATGATAGTTCTCCACCAGCGT
>PVMI01058689.1:0-18586 GCA_008528875.1 Aulacorthum solani | reverse complement strand
TGCCGTATTTTTCTCGTCCGGTTAATCGGATGATTGGTGTTCGGATAATGGGAGTTCTACTGTATTATTATTCTTAAATATAACATAACATAACTAACTAATTATATGTTTAATAGTGTCATGTGTTATTCAATGACTCTACTGGTACCTGCCTAATTTGTTTTTATAATATTAAAATTGTTATTAAATATGTGAATTGTACCTAATTAATATATACATATTATATTATATTATATTCGGGATTTATTTTAACAAGAATATTATAGAATTAAAAAAAAAATTACAAATGTTATAAGTTATAATTTTACAAAAAAAAAAACACACATCATCTATAACTATACCAGTGGTTCTCATTATTTATTGTATACCACACCCTAATTTAGATCCATATAAATGGAGACACACTCAAAACAGTTAATAGATTTTTGAAAAAGTGAAAATTCCAAACCTTGAAAAAAATACAAAAGTTTCAAACTTACTTAATTAAAATTTAAACTGTTCAAAGAATGTATAATATTAAGTAAAACAAGTATTATAAAAAACAATTTTAGTTTACAAAGTAAATTAGTGCGGTACTTCTGATTGGCTAACTGAACAAAGGTCTTCAAATCTTGGACGAATGGTTAAAAAACTTACTCGTAATTCACATTCAATATTAAAGATAAGACGCAGACGTTCTCGTGGTTTGTATTATTTCTAATGTCGAAAATTCTGATTCACACTTCATGTATTTAATGTTGAAAAAAAATAAAAATTTGCAATGCTTTTTGCTTATTCCGGTGTAATCTTTTTGAGAAGAGATCCAAAATAAATTATTTTGAGACTTGTACAATTTAGATTTTAACCTTGTATTTAATGGTATAATAAATATTTTGTTCCCGTATAGAAGTTAAGTAGTCCTTATTTTTATACTCTCTGTTTCATATATGGACCACACAATGAAACTACCCACTATATTTCAGTCGTCACGCAGAAAATAACTCTTTTAACTTCGAATATATTGGTTAATGCTTAAATGCTTTATTGAAAAGTATAAAAATACGTCTTATAGTTGAAATTAAAATATATCGGCGACACACATCAAAGTAATATGTGATATACTAGTATGTCGTGACACAAATGTCTGACTATAAATGCCACTGATCTATATAAGCCAAATACTTCTCACACATTCATCGCCAAAATATACCAAAAACTACAAAATGCGTTGACTTGAAATTTGGAATCATATGGTACCTCAAATGATTTAAATGTGCAATCAGAAAGGATTTAATAATATTCACATTTTAAAAAGATTGTAAAACTTTGATCTCTAGATGAGAAATTTAAATTTGAATTTTTTTGCTTGTAAAGAGTTCCATTAGTTTCTCTGGCATATGAGGTAAAAGAATGCATAAAATTGTCATGTTATGGCCTTGAATAAACAAATTATATCTTAGAACAATTAATAATATGAGAGTTTATTTATAAAATAATTTTTCTTCGTTGGTTACCCGCGGACTCAAAAACCACTCTTCCGATTTTGACGAAAATTTCAAAGATCGTTCTTAGAATTATCGGAAAAATATATAGAGTAATTATATCTAAAATCTCGGAAATATAATAAGGGGGATAAAATATTTAATTACCGAGGTACCTGCATCAATATAACGTCGTAATTTGTATTAATTGATCATCACAAGTAAATCTCGCGAGCAATGCTGGGTGAGAGATATATTATGTATACTAAAAACTACTTAATACAAACGTATTAACGTTTTTGCTATTTTCTACTTCTACAAACGTAGAAAATAGCAAAAAATGTACTGCGCGAGACAATTTTTCTCCCTCAGTACTTATAGTAAAATTATCAAAATTCCACAACGCATAGATAAGAACATTATCTGTGTCATAGTGTCGTTATTTTTTTGACAACATAAATATAATTAAAGTTATAAGCTTGAGAAAAAAAATGTATTTTTAATTTTTTCATTTATTAATAAAAAATTATGGATTTGTGCTATCAAAAAAAAAACACTATGACACAGATAAAGTTCTTACCTATGCATTGTGGAATTTCGATAATTCTTCTATAAATACTGAGGGAGAAAAATTGTCCCGTGCAAGTACAGTTTTTGCTATGTTCTACGTTTGTAAGACGGGGACAACACATGCGGGTGTAGCGTCCCCTTAAGAAATATTTAATATACCAATAATTGCCAAATCCAATAGATCGCGGTTGCCCATCTAGGTCAAATTATTTCATGAAGTTAAGTACACTGACGCTGGTTTGTCCGTGAAACGATGTACACTACAATTATACACCTACAGATTTCATATAAACTATAATATATTATAGGATATGCCACACATAAAAAATGAAACTGCACACTGGCCAATCCGGGATATTCAGCTAGTAATGATATAAAACTTTGAACTGTATACGACAAAACATACTATGCATCATATTAATTCAAAATCCCACTTGGAATCTAATTTCACTACATGAACAATTCGATATTGGTTTTCGATTTTTTTTTTTAAAGTGTTTATTGATGTACAATATGCTTATAAATATATCAAACAATAATCAAATGCAATTATTCTATGCGTGAAAAAAGAAATGATTCACAGAATAATTTTTTTTTTAAATGTTTCCATTGGAGGAACAATATTCAATATTTCCTGAAACTTAGAATTTTTTGATTTTTAGTACTTTTATCCGGAACAGTCTTTCAATCACTATTTCCGAATGTTATTTCTATTAATATCAACCGAAAATTATCTTTGTTTATCAGTATGAATATGTCGAGTCATGACGTCATAAGTCAATTTTCATACCTCATATTATCAAAATAGCAAATATTATTGATTTTTACAAGGGAGAAATATTAGTTTTATTATCATATTATATATTTTTTGTATCTGGAATCATTTTTTTGTATACAAAAAATGTATGTGTCACTTACAACAACCGATGACATATCTTATAAAGTCGATACTTAATAAATTGAATAAGGAGTTCATAATTTGATGGTTATTTCAACTGTGGAAAATGCAGTTTCAACTTTCAAAACAGATACATTGTTAACTATTTAATGCAACGTTGCTTGTATTTTAGTATTATGATCTTTGAAAGTGGCTCAATGAAAAAAAATGTGAATAGATTTTTTTTTCAATTTATACACTTTAAATAAATTTTATTATTCCGAGCATCAATTTTTCAGCGGATCAAAAATAAGTGCAAAAGAACCAACACACAAGACAATTTATCTAGATTAATGTAACTAACATCTAAAACAATGTATTGGAGGTAATAAACCATGATAAAGTATTTAAATGGTTAAAGAATTTTAAAATTAAAAAGCCAGAATAAAAAATTGTCCATACATTGTGTTTATTTTTAAGTATCGAAATAATAATAAATAATATAGTATGCACTATGATAAAGCATTTTAAAGTATTGAATTCACAAGTGTTTTGAGATTCAAGATCTTTGATCAACATTTTTAAGTTTTGAACAACTGTACGTAAATAATTTATGAGTTTTTATCAGTCTTGAGATTTTGAATGATTGGTAAGTCGCAATGTATCAACTGATCTTATAGACCAAAATCCGTTTGTTGTAAAATATGTTTTGAGATAATCAAAAACGGTAATTAAATTAAATTCATTGCACACTATCATACAATATGAATTTTATAAATATTGTTACGTAATATTATGCATAACCACCTCCGCGGCTAGTACCGCTATAGTAAGTTTGCTACCGTATACCGTTTAACCACAGCATACTATGAGTTTTGATAACACGAACGTAATTTAAAATGTGCAAACATTGACTTTGCTCGGATTCTTTGTTCATTTTCGTGTTCGTGACTGCTCGTGGGTATTAAAGGATGCACCAACTCGTAGAATACTATCCAAAAGGCACGATACAGATTTATTATCGTCGACTTCAATCAAACATTTACTCAATGTCAATTATTTCACGAAAATTTTTTTTTTATAGAGATATCAGCTATTATCTCGTTAGTCAACAATATTTGAAATAAAAAATTTAGAGTTCCATACCTAATACAGGTTATGGAACGACAATGAAATTATTGTTTTAAATCAATCAATTGCAGATGGTATATAAAAACTACTAGTGCGCATGGCAATTCAATTTGAATCATTTCAACGGACGAAATAAATAACATATCGCTTACATGTTCATCAACGAGTAGTCAAAACGATAATATTCAATCCAGTAGGTATCGTTATTATGTGGACTATAATATATTAGTTGACCTTAGATATTATTATCGAGTTGTGTAACGATTTCCCTAGAGCTCACTGACATTATATAACATTATTTAATATTAATAATGTTTCAACCAAGTAATTGAACGACTACACTATACGCTATAAACGTTTAATATTGTATGGATGTATTTTATATTAAGTTTGTAGTAGGTACCTATATATGGATAATTTTATTGATTCACTCATTATTATTGCTTAGCTGTTAATAATTAACATAACATTTTTTTTTATTTAATTGTATGATATTATCTTATTATCTAGTAGTGATATATATATATACGATATTTAATAAGTCTATATTTTTTTAATTGTTTTATAAAACAATGTCCATTACTTATGTGTTTAAGTAGGTAAGTAGCATTAACTTCTGTCTTATAAATTCCATAATATTATGAATTTATGACATGAATGTAACATTGCAGCTAATTTTAATAATAGTTGTGAGGCTTAAAATGTTTACTAAATTGTTTATTTAAAACATTTAGTTTTTTTTATACATTGACCTTTTGCATTTCACATCATAAGGTACAGTTTTATATTAATTTTTTTTTTTTTTTGAACAATAGATACGGTCAAACAAGTGTTATTGTATTAATTATTATATTGTCATATGCTTTTCAAATATTTTAATATTCAAAATAAATTTGAATCTAAATTTAACTTCACATAAGACTATGTGCTTCACATAATATGGCAGCAGCAGTGTTGCCGAAAGAGCAAAATCGCGTATTCTACAACGGAAGGCATTTTAATGTACTAGCCTAATGGTATTTTTTCCTAGTAGTGTGTTTATTTTTCTCTTGAGAACTCACTTCAGTAAACAATCACAAGGTTAAAACAGTCTGTATCCATAGCTTGCATTTATTTTTTAACTTGTTTTTTTTCTTTTTTTTTATAAAATGACGTCCGAGAAGCACTTTTAATTTAAAACGATTTCTTAGAACTGTTTGACTTTACCTCGTTTATTTACTTTTTAATTACTCGCCTGTCTACTTATGGTAATAAAACAATAATAATATTTGATTCTTGAACTTTGACAGAAAGAAAATAATGTTGATGTTAAGTTGTACAATTGTGCCTGTACAATATCATAGTGGCTGTTTTTCAACGACCGAGCTATGGCATTTTATTTGTTCACATTTTTCGTCATAACTAAGAAATATTTTAATGAATACAATATATAAATAATAATAGTATGTTATTCCTTTGATTAATGCATATTTTGAATACAACTTAAAAGTTTTTTATGTATATATAATGTCTGATTTTGAATTGCTTGCTATGTGTTTGTCTAGATGTTGAAAATTTTGATCTTATCGTTTTTGATATCAGTTTTCATTCTAATTTGCTAATATTATGTCATATTATTTTCACACAATGTTTGGTTTTTTAGTTTAACTCGTTATTATGTAGTCAGAGGTCACTAAAAAGCAAGTCAGATTTTGCGTCTATCTCAAAAACACCTGGTTTCCGAAAAGAGTGATCTCGACTTCAGGAATGGCGAGAGTAATAATAAAATACATGTAGACTTAAGAAATGTCATAATATAATAATATGTACATAATGTAAATATTAAAAAAAAAAAAATACCGCTCTCCTATTATACTATTATCATATTATAGGTACCTACATAGTATCCATTTAAACACGTAGTTTTTCATTGTGATAAATCTTAGTAATTTAAAAAATAAAACAGCACGTTAATAATAGTTATGTAATAAAACTCTCGAGCACTGAAAAATGTGTGACATAATATTTTTGTATATATTTATATCATAAGTTACTCAAATGCTTTTTTGGATTAATTGCAAGATGTTTATTTTTTTATTTATCGTTGAATCTATTTACATGTATCAATTTCCAATCGATACAGAATGTTTCAACTTTTCAATCGACTTTTTATATTCTAGAAACTTAATAATTTCATCTATAAAAATCCACTTTATTATCTCATTATTTTTCAAATATATACCTAAATTATATTTATATAGTACTATTTTGTTAAAAAAAATATTTATCAATCGAATTCGAATACATACTTTGAATATTTAGGTTATTTGGTAATGGTGTATAAATATCAAATTTTTTTTTATATAATTTATTATAATAAAAACATATTAAATCAAGTTATATATAAAATACCAATTTCATCGGTCTATATTTTCTAATTTTTTTTTTTTTAATGATGACTTAGTCCACAGTATCTTAAGATTAAATAAGGTTTTTTTTTTAAAAGTCAATAGCAACAATATATTTATTTCCAGTATTAATCATTAACCTACATTTTGTATGGATTGATTAATTTAAAGTTAGAAGAAACTATAAATTAATACTGGAAAAAAAACAAATAACTAAAGCAACTAGGGTTTAACAAATTAGTTCTATTTCTTTATTTAATTAATTGACAACAGCGAAAGGTAAACAATACAACCACACTATAAATTGGTTAATACTATTTATAAAAAAGTTTAACAAAGTATAAATAATAGAAATATTTAAGTTTTGAATTAAAGTTGTATAATTGTAACTGGTAAATGAATCAATAGCTTACACTTTAAAATATAAAAACAATAATAATATGATATTATAATACATCCTAACTGAAAAATTATGGGTACTTATAATTCGGCACCACTAATGAAAATAATACATAAAAATATATTGGCTGTCATTTTCTCATTACAACACAACAATAGTAATATTATAATTATTGTTTTCATTAAATATTTGTTTGAAATTAGTTGGTCAATTAATTAAAAGGAACATTATTATGCATATATTTTCGACAATATTGCTTACGTTTTGTAAGCCATTAGCTAATAACAATAATAATAATAAAAGAAAAACAACCGGAGCTCTTTAAAAATGTATAGCATTATGCACAATATATCAACAGTAGAATACAATTTGATAAATTAGAAAGACAGTGAAGGAATAATAAGATAGATGTTTTACTTTACTGCAATGTCTTCCAAGCTTAAATCCGATAAAACATTGTGATATAACTACAACATTTTATATGGTATTTTTTGTAGCATTGCGATCAAAGTTTTTTACGTACATAAAATTAACTAATTTCAGTTACTGGATATCGACGTACCTCATTTTTAACGAAACTTATCAGTTAGGTAAAGGAAAATTGGACCCATTGACCCCAATGTGCCTAAATTGCCTATCCATGTCGCCGTGTGATCATAATGATCCATGACGTTATTATTAAAATACACAATAAATAAAACACTCGAAAGTTAAATTTTTTCTTATTGTATTGATATATTTTAAAACAACATATTGTGTTCATGTTGTTATAAGTTAATCGTACATTTCAAACAATACACATGACCTATTTCGTTACGTTCAAATAACAAAAAATAAATAATAAAAACAACTAATATTATTTATTTCCAGAAGAAATTCATACAAAGCACACATATTATGTAGGTACACGTAGTGATGTGGATAACTTTAATATTGACATTTAAAATATAGTTTGGCATAATATAGTATATCGAATTTCAGTTTGTGTGTGTTGTATACAGGTACTACAATATCACAATAATAACTTCTGAGTGCAACTTACAATGAGTGGATAAGACAGTTGATCAGTTTAATATGTTTTTTTCAAAACTATAATGATATTTTAAATACTCGATAATAAATTCACATTAAAATGGAGAAATAATCGAAACAAAAAATTAAATTTTATTCAAACACACATAAACTATTTCGTTCTTAAAATTAATAATCTCATCGGACAGAGTAATTATAATATATTATTCCATTCATCGGACATAATAACACAATGTATTACCGCTTTGAGTTGAAGCCGAAATCACTATTGACAGAGTGAGTCATATAAAAATTATACATATACTATGCTGCAGGGATAATGATTAGGTCCAAGTCATTTGAATTGAGATTATTTTTGGTGCCAGTCGAAGAACTTAAAATATTTTTGCCCAAATTCTGTTTTCAATATTTCTTAAAATTATACTTATTGGTAAAATATTTTTGACGGTAAGTACTGTATTATAATTTATAATACATCGATATTTTTGTATCATTTGGGTAGTTTTATTTATTTTTTTCAAATTATTATTTTGTCGGATTGAAATAATATTCAAAATAAATCTTGAAATAAATAATATATTTTATTTTAGTGTTTCACCATATTTTGATTAGTTTATAACATATAACTTATTATACAATCATGCTAATTGAGCTTGTCCAAAAGTTTGTTATTATATTTCATGTGTGTTCCTTTCGAATGATTTTATTGAACTTCCTTAACATTTGAATTTGTTTACTCTAATTAAAAGTTAGTTGTTCAAATATACATCAACCCAATTTGTGGGATTTCTAACACAAAGTAGAATGCCGGTTTCTTATTAGTATTTCTCAATTATTTCTGTAAGAGTTCTTTGCCATGAGCTACTACTTTCTTTCCATTTTATTATTATTACAATTTCGTCTAAAAATCTAATCATCAAAATCAGTCATCCTTTGGTTTGATAAAATTATTGTACACTTGTCATTGTTATTTCTTTGGCTTTTCGTATATCATTCTCGATAAAATAGTTAAATTGTAAATAGCTAGTGAAAGTGTGTAGCTTTGTCTTTCTCAAATACTCCCCATAATATCACCATAGAAATTACTACTTAGTTGTCTGTTCTGGTTCTGGAATTATGTTTTTTTGACTTAAATTGGTATACAAACAAAATACAGTGATGACACAAATTTATGAAAATCAAAATTTCCAAGTCAATACATGTTGACTATTAACAATAATATGTTTAACTGTAATGCAATACAATGTAGAATATGTAACATTATCACCCATTAGATATTATGTCTGTATTGTTTCAATACTAACCTAAAATTAATACCTGGGGTAGAAACCGGTCTATGAAAAATTTAAAGAAAAAACTTTATTTTAGAAAACCAAATCGTATAGAACACCAATATCCTACTCCTCCACGTGAGTTTCAAACGGTTGTGTAGTGATCTTTTCTGATATTGATAAAAAAAAAAAAATTCTTTATTTTATAGACATCATGTCTTATATACTATTATTGTATACTCAACACAATATTTAACTAGTCGAGTTAAAATAATTTCAAATAATTTGTAGAACGACACCAGCTTATACGTAAATATAGACACTGAAAGAGAACGGGTGCTTCTACCGATTAATTATTGTCAACTGTCAACATCCGGATATAGTGATATACGATGAACTAAATATCTGAACGATATCGGCACCTTGGCATTGTTATTTCCGAAGAATGCTTTTCAGTTTTCACGTGGTTCGATACGTCTTAAAGCTGTTTATTTGGAACACTATGACGTGTTCGCACTTATATAATATATAAAACTTTGTCTACGGTATAGAATTTGAAAACCCGACTTAACTTACTCACGTCAAGAAGTATTAGTTCCGTTTGAATAATATGATTTTTTGCTTTTATATAAAGCCGATAAAAGGTCTCTTGTTTACCATAGTTCAAAATCCGTTCCGGTCAACATTTTAAAATCCAGCACATCCACCCATCAGTTTCTTGATAGATACATATATACTGTAATGACTAGTTTAAATTCAACGCCATCGGTTATAAGAGCAGATGGGAAAGATAAAAACATATCATAAATAAGAAACCAATACTTTGAAATATTATTATATTTTGAAAATATGTTTTCTCAAAAAATCAACGGTAGGTAAGTACATTTTAATTTGGTACACTAATATTCTGCCAACTATTGAATCATTTATTTTTTAAATTGTATTCAGATGTTTTTTATGGGTTATGGAAATTCATTGAATCGATAATAACCTATTTTTTATTTGATAGTTCGTTACAGGATATTTTTCTGAAAATATTGATGTGTAAAATAAATATCAAATTTTCCATCAATAGTTTAAGGTTTAGATGAGTCGAGTAAAAGTAGTAAAAAAGTATAAGTATATGCAAGATATAAAACTATTCCCTTCCACTCCACTTTACACCACAAATCTTTAAATCCTTATATTGAATAATAAACCGTGAGTTAAATATACCACTAACCTAACCAATATAATATAACTCAAGAACTCATATTTAGCTATAAAATAGAGACCAGTTTTATGCCTTTTAAATATTTAAATAAAAAAACCTGCTTATTCGTATGTCCGTAATTTTTTTTTAAAAGTTATTTTGTAGAAGTTAGTGATTTGGCCACATTATGTATTTAAAATTGCATTGTTTGCTTTTAGCTTTTAGTGTGCCCATATTTCTTGCGGTCGAGAAACAAAGTCTCACAATGTGGCGTATTTGATTTGATGTATTTATAGTTTGTATGAATAATAAATTATTAGTAAAACAAATATTCTAATGAATGGACATGTAAATGTTGCTAGCACGATACTGAAAAGAAACCAAATTTCGAACCCAGGAAGTCAGAGACGATAGTTCTTAAACACGATACACCGTATCAATATTTGCATTATATATACATAAACATTTATACATTTATGTATATAAATTATTCATTACCCAAATGTATACAGGGACACCTAAACCTATTATACAGGGTGATTCACTAAGCATTATCAACTCCATTTTTATTTTGCAATTGATTGGTTTCTGAGTTATAACTTATTAAACTTTAGAACATAATGATGAACACTATCGTGGAAAATGGCAAAAAATATTAGAATGCAATGATATTTTATGGACGTACTCGAATACAAATATATTTTATTATTTCTGTAAATTTTAATGATTGATTCTATATCTGTGCTCTGTACTACAAAAAGCCATTGATTATGAATTAAATAGCACTCTGTATAATAACTATCATCAACGATCATATATAAAAATTAAATATAATTGTATAGATAAAAAGATCGGTAAATTTAAAATATGATATTCGATATTTATAGTGAAATGAGCAAAGAAGTGTAACTCATTTTAAATTGAATTTCGAAAAATTAAGAGACTATTCTTATTTGATATTTTACCTTCTCAAAGAATAATACAATAATACAATAATACTTATTCGTAATAAAAACAACATAACTGACCAGTCGAAATTTTAGTTGTACATTATTAAGCGAGCGATTAACAATATTTTTGGAGAGAATTTAATTGCAATAAAAGTTAAAAACAGATGTTTATGGACGTAAAAACTCGCAAAACAAAATTAAATGAATTGAATCATAAACTACGATTTGATAGTTTGAAAGCTTAGCGATGTATTCGATTAAATACTAGATAATAGTATTAAAATATAATGCATAGTAGTACAGTGTTGGCACAAAATCAATTTGAGTATTTATTTGTTTGGTCGTTTATCTACATAAAATGCATCAAGCCAAAACCGTATTATTATTTCAACTATAAACGAGTATATTATAATAATGTTTTTTTATCGAAATGGATTTTTTTCGCGTATCATACTAAGGCCCGGGAAAATTATAATAACTATTCATAGTCTAAAGCATTTATACGAGTTTAGGTCACATTAAGTTCTGGTAAATCAAAATATAATATGTCAATACGATTTATATTATCAAATGATGAAAATATGATTTAGATATTATACTTTTTTTATATTTATAACATAACTAAAAATATTTGTTTCTGACACAATAATGATAAATAATCAAGACAATTCACCTCACACGAACAGATATTTCGCCAGTTTGTGATCAACACCCATGCGTGTGAGGCCAACCCTGCATACACGGGAGTATGGAGATTACTCCTTTAACGAACACCAAGACCGTTTTCTGAACGAGTTTGAATTTTATTTTCCTTTTATATATTATTAATTCATAACTTCTCTTGTACAAATATTATACAGTACGATAATATTAACCGTATATTGTTCAAACGTATTATCATTGATTAAAATATTTATAATCAACTAATTGCGTTATTAATGTTTAAAATATATTCTGAATATAACGAGAAAATAAAAAAATACATGTTTACCGAAAAAGTTGAGTTTGGAGTAATGCAAATAAAATTAAATTGAGAATATTATTATTAAAATTGTCTGCAATTACATTACAACAAATGGTACTGATTCTGTGTTGAGATATATTATTATAAAATGTAAATTGTATAAACGTTCAAGCTCTATGTCAGTATAATATAAGCAACATGATAGGTTAAACTTAACCTATTATGTGTTTAATTGTATACAACCATCAAATAACATATTTAACTACTAATTGTTCCGTTAACATTATTTATACTAGTCTTGTGCATTTTCTATTTTGTTCTATTTTTCATTTCCTTGATTGCTAATAACGATTATTAAACAATTATAAACCTGTAACCATAAACTCTATGATTTCAGCACAACCTCTGCTTTTAAAAATAGAACCAACGTATAGTTAATTTATCTCTTATGTAACATCTGTGTTATTTAAAATGTATAATTATGTGTCAAATAAATGGTATAATAATAATAAAAATAATAATTATTATTATTATTATTATTATTGTAGTTATTTTTGTACACAACTCCTTACCTCATCAAGTATTGTTATTTTGTTCACATACGTTAGTTATTAATAAAATACAAATGAATTGGTAATTTATGTAGTATAAACTTTTTTTTTGTTATTGTATTTAATTATTTTTTATTCAATTATAACAGCCTAAAATAATTTATCGTTCTAATTTGTAAAACTACCTGCAATATACTAAGTCAATGAATTCGATTTATTGATGATAGCAATGGAACAACATACAAAATATTTTGCTTACAACATTACTAATATAACTATATGGTGCCTAGATTAGTCGTAGCATAATAATTAATATTATAATATTAATCTCAACTACAAAAATGTTGATATAGGCAAATTCAGAAGGATTTATAACGAGAATAATATATAATATGGTACCTTTGGTTTAACGATTTTATTATAGTCATAATCTAAGGACGTTGCAGACGTGTAGATATAGAGAGACGTGTTAGATTGTTTGACGAGTTTCTCGCATTGTCGCCTCGACGCCAAGAGAGTAGGATGTTATTTTTTAATTATTTAACAAATAGTTGACGACGTTGTTGTACGATAAAGAATTCGGAATGGCATTGTGCCGGGATCCGTATTTGATTATAATATATGTATATGTATTAGAGTTAAATATGTACCGACCTGCACGAGACTATGACGCTCATATAATATATAATTCACAATAAAACTTTCAGGGACTTTCAATAAGACGTATAGTAGTCTCAGTCCCGGGATATTATAAATAGTCTGAGAATTCCGCGAGTTTAAATACCAAACTCGTTGTGGGATTTTTACAAAAAAAAAAAGAAAGAAAAGAAAATCGCTTATCAAACAATATTATAATATACACTCTCGCGTCTTGTGAATATACGTTGGTGAAATTTTATTTGAAAATAAAAAAATATTAATAATAGTCGAACCCTGTACAGACGCCTGCAGAATCTGATTTACTCGTCTCGATGCTAGATGGTCGTGATTTGTTCTTACTATTTTACCTTACCTTTTTTCTCTACCTAAAATTTTCAATTTACCGCAAAATTGACGAAAACGATGATGAAAATAAAAAATGGCTTCTTTGAAGTACCATAATTTATAGACTCTATTTTCATTTTACTAGAAACTTTTATAGTCTTTTACTACATTTTCCATATAATATAATATTATGTGAAAAAAAGGTTACAATAATAATTTGAATAAGAATAAACATATTATATCACGTTTTGAAATTATATAATTCCATATCGATGAGATTAATCGGCTAATGTGTCTGCCTGAATGTTGTAAAATCACACAACATTTTATACTATTTTCCACACGAATGTGTTGATTTTACAATGATGTTTGTTTTTTTATTTATATGTTTTTTTAGCTGAAAACATTTTTTTCTAGTAGAAAAATACTCTAACTATCAACTTTGATGGCAAATATTCTTATAAAAATTTAGATCTAGCAGGTACTTTTGATAAGGAAAAATAGGATATTCTCAATACTGTTTTAAATAACTAAAGAAATTTAAAAAATACTGATATTCGTTACAATGTTAATGTTATTAAAATTATTATTTGATAACTTTGGCTATCAAAAAATTAAATTATGTTCCTTGGAACCATTTTTTATCGCATACAATGACTTATTATTGAGTTTAAATTGTACACGTCATCCATTACAGTGGTCAGTGACTAACCAATGCGAGGTACACTGCACAATTGACTTCTGCCTACTCTAAAACAGAGCATTTACCCACTTTCCTATTTTTTGGCTAAAAATTATTAGTACTGAAATTCGTTATTAATTGAATATAGCCATAAATTTAAGTAGGTACCTACTTGTAGAGTATTTAGTGTCATTTTCAAAGTGAAAATTATTTTTAAACAAGTAATGAATGTTTAATTTTTAAATGCATTATATTATGTTATAAAAATATCACCAATACGGGCAACACACTAACAAAGGGTTAATTAAGTAAAATTCATATTTTAAATAAAAATCGTTGGAGACTATGAAAAATCATTATTGTAAAAAACCTGCTATACACGTCTGCTGTATTATATTATATTGTATTTGTTGATAACATCATAAAAAAATACGTCTAACTATATTTGATCAGTCACAGACTATTATTATTTTTATCATTATTATTAATTAAGGCATCAGAAATCTAGTGAGTTGTGTTAATATATTATAGTGTTATGAAATCTCAAATCAATTGTCATGAATAAACTATGTAAATTATAATATATAGTATTTTAAATAAATAGTAAAAACACAATATAAAACAAAAACAACATCAAAATACAAGTTTAAATTAAAAAACGAAGTGTAACAATTCATATTTTTTTTTATCTAATTCAACATTATTATACTGAATCAATATTTGAGAGTAAACGAATTTTTATATCATTTTTTTTTTTACCATAACCTAATATTAATATTATGTTCCTTAGCTTATTGTATTATGTAAAAATACATCGATTTTGGTGTTATATTAAAATATTATATCCAACCATAAAATTGAATATGCATAGCTATGGATATTCCATAGCATATTACATTTCGGAGTATGGTCTTATTATGTAAGGTAAATTCTTAAATGCTATAAGCCCGCGGACGTTGCAACCCGTTTCAATTCAATTTTGTTGATCGTTTAAAACCATTGTTACTTAAATGGTTCGTTTAACAATTTATTTTGTAGAAATATTGTTGTTGGAGTTGCTGGTATCTGAAGTTGGTATGATGGCGGTTCTCCGGTATTTCGATGACTGTGGTGGCAACGCCCTTGTCAGCACACAATAATTTGGGAGAGACGTAAACAAGAGCCTCGTTAAAAATGTTTCCGGATTTAAGTGTGCAATCATTACACAGCTTGAGTGAATGCAAAGTTTAATTCTTTTCGTGGTTAAACGTTTATAGTCTTACGCAATCGAAATTTAATCATAGAAAACAAATCGTGGACAGAACAAACTGATGATAATTCGAAGAAAAAAAATATTACCCGAAAGAGAGGTTCTTTTTTTATAGCATTGCAAAATGCAAATATTAAAAGTCAATCATCAACGAGTTAGTCGTAATGCAAATCTTAAATGTAAAAACAGTGATATAATATTATGTTGTTTGAAAATCTTTAACTATACTGGCAATAACAAATACCAATAATTTCAAAAGCTATGCATTGTACAGATATCTTCTATTATATATTCATTTTTCAAGTGAGAACAGCATTCAACTAGTGACTACCGATTATTTATTTAGTTTAAAGCACTGCTACTACTTTGTTATATAAACTAGTGCTCACAGGACTACTTACAGCATTTGAATCGTTTGGTTAAAATATGCAATTCACAATTGTTTTATGTTAAATATTGAATTTTAATATTTTTGATGAAAAATAAATGTGCATTTGTTATCAACAACAACAAAACAAATCTAAATTATATATAAACACGGTGATTAATTTATTTATCTATCACAATAAGTAATGAAAAAAAAAAATGTGAGAATAATAAATCAGTCACGTATACAATTACGTCTCTGCATGGAAGTCTATATAGTGCTGTTTTGTTACAACTGTAAATATTAACAGATTTTATTATTTTTTTTTTTTTTGTAGTATTCATTTTAAACACAAAATGTGCAAACTGCATATTACGCACACCTATTTCACATACAATGTTATTGTACAGTTAAGTTATATTTTTATTTTAATTGGTTTTTATATTTTTGAGTTCCAATTTATTGTTCAAAATTATATTTTAAAAATAAATAGTTAGTGTAAATTATATAAAACAGATGCACTAAGAAGCTTTCTAAAGATGATATAATTTGTTATTGTTAATTTCTTCATAATAGTATATTAGTTATTATTTTCATCAACAAAAAGGTCGAGTCTAACTCAATACGAATTTACATAACTTATATAAGATAAAACAATAATATTGGAACACGTTTTATATTATAGGTTATAATATTATAATTATATAATTACTATAAATTGAACGATATAATTATTGAACACACAAATTTAACCACAAAAGTGTGAACAATTTAATAGGCAAAATAAATATTTTTTTTTGTTTTAATCATAACCAAGTATTTGTTATATTAAATACAATTTGTGTAGAACGTTATATTATTTTAGTTAAACACATGCAAAACATGATAATAACATGTGTTATAAACATGCCTTATTATTACCTATATGAATTAATTAACTAACTGACCTACATTTCCAATAGCATATCCATAGTGTTTCTCTTTAAAATTAAATAAATAATTTCGTAACTTTATATATCTTTATATTAAGTATATAGAACATTTGGGTATAACTTCTGGTAATTAAGTTTCAGGAAAAATACATTTAGAAATCGTGAAAGCCATGTTCTACTGTGCAAAGTTGGCAGGGTTTTTGTTAAAGTTTTAGAAAAACTAATAATCGAGTTATGCCATTTCTCGTTTTTAGTTGTATTGGAATTAGTGTTATAGTTATACCTATCTAACTTATTATGCATCTTGCAAATGTTGATAGGTAACGTAAAAATAATTGAATATTGAATTACAAACCGAAAATTAAAGATAAAGAAAATCATAAACACGACTTGCATTAACAATTGTCTGAAAATAATATAAATGAAGCTCTCGTGGAAGAACTACGAATGAGACTATAATATTCGATTGAGATAACCGCAACTACGACACCAAATTTCTAATCCTACCCCGAAAATTGAGAAATTCAAATACATTTTTTTACTGTTACTTAAAATATTATTATGTTCAAGGTTTTGGTTTTGAAAGTCTAAAAAATCTGATGGTATAAAAATGTGGATATAGTGCGTTGGTGTGACTTGGTTTTTGGCTTCACATATAAACGTTTTTCGAGTGCCAGCACCGGCTGGTGTCAGTAGTTACCGGATGGGTGACCACCCTGATTCTTAATGGTAAATCTTTGCCACGCAACAAGGTTCTAAATCGTACTTTCCGGCGTCCCCTACAGTAAAAACAGGTTAATGCAGTTGATGAATTTAAAAAAAATGTAGATACGATAAATGTGTGTAATGTAATAATATAAACGCTTTTTAAACATTAAAATATTATTATTATTAGACGAAAACAAGTTTTTGAGATAGTGAAAATATATCTATAAAAAAAAAAACATTACTTAAGAAACACTTTTACAATTACTCGAACAAATATGTTGTTGTCTTATTTGTCATTTTTCTAAACATGATGTGTAAAATATATATAATTAGTAATTACTAATATTACCAAAGCATTGTATAAAATAAATCAGTTATACATTTCATATTATATTAGATGTATACTAATACAGAATAGAACACAATGGAAGACATGAATTAATTTAATTTTAAAATTTAACTACATATTACTTTGGTGAATTTAAAATAAAACTTAATTAAATTTAAATAATACTGGTAATAAATAAATTTAAATACATCGTTTTAATATATTTTAATTCAACACATTAAATATATTATATTATTATAATTTAGTTTAATTTATTAATGTGTTTAAAAGGTAAATTATTATTTATTTTAATATTTTATAAACTTAAGCACAAGTGCAACACGACAGGATTTTAAAATATAATGCAATTTACTTTCTTGAAATTTCATTTTTTTATGTGAAAATGATAAAAAAAAAGTATTTTGATCTTTTGTTAAATACTCATAATGAGTAATTATTTTTATAAGTATGTTTATATTATATGAAGGTAAACCATTAATATTCAACACTTTAAAAGTAACATATGATATAAAAACAAACATTTTTGTATA